>JAQONI010000078.1:0-60052 GCA_036936925.1 Cenchrus fungigraminus
GTTTTGCATCTTTTTACGTGCCGACGGTTAGCGAAATGCTCTGAAACACTCCCAAACATCATTTTTGGTCGAATGGAGTAGAATGGATGCTTCACAACTTTGGTACCCCGAAATAGTGCATTCAGGCTCGAACACAAGTTTTGCATCTTTTTACGTGCCGAAGGTTAGCGAAATACTCCGAAACACTCCCAAACATCATTTTGGATCAAGTGGAGTAGAATGGATGCTTCACAACTTTGGAACCCCGAAATAGAGCATTCAGGATCAAACACTGCCAGACATTATTTTGGGTCGAATGGACTGGAATGGATGCGTCCCAACTTTGGTACCCGAAATAGTGCACTCAGGCTCGAACACAAGTTTTGCATCTTGTTACGTGCCGAAGCTTAACGAAATGCTCTGAAACACTGTTAAACATCATTTTGGGTCGAATGGACTGGAATGGATGCGTCCCAACTTTGGTACCCCGAAATAGTGCATTCAGGCTCGAACACAGGTTTTGCATCTTTTACATGCCGAAGGTTAGCGAAATGCTCCGAAACACTCCCAAACATCATTTTGGGTTGAATGGACTAGAATGGATGCTTCCCAACTTTGGTACCCCGAAATAGTGCACTCAGGCTCGAACACAAGTTTTTGCATCTTTTTACGTGCTGAAGGTTAGCGAAATGCTCCGAAACACTCCCAAACATCATTTTGGGTGCAATGGAGTAGAATGGATGCTTCACAACTTTGGTACCCCGAAATAGTGCATTCAGGCTCGAACACAAGTTTTGCATCTTTTACGTCCCAAAGGTTAGCGAAATGCTCCGAAACACTCCCAAACATCATTTTGGTTCCAATGGAGTAGAATGGATGCTTCGCAACTTCGGTACCCCGAAATAGTGCATTCAGGCCGAAACACAAGTTTTGCATCTTTTTATGTGCCGAAAGTTAGTGAAATGCTCCAAAATACTCCCAAACAACATTTTGGTTCCAATGGAGTAGAATGGATGCTTCGCTATTTCGGTATCCCAAGGTAGTGCATTCAGGCCCAAAACACAATTTTTGCATCTTTTTACGTGCCGAAGGTTAGCGAAATGCTCCGAAACACTCCCAAACATCATTTTGGGTGGAATGGACTAGAATGGATGGTTCCCAACTTTGGTACCCCGAAATAGTACACTCAGGCTCGAACACAAGTTTTTGCATCTTTTTACGTGCTGAAGGTTAGCGAAATGCTCCGAAACACTCCCAAACATCATTTTGGGTCGAATGGAGTAGAACGGACGCTTCACAACTTTGATGCCCCGAAATAGTGCATTCAGGCTCGAATACAAGTTTTGCATCGTTTTACTTGCCGAAGGTTAGCGAAATGCTCTAAAGATATACCAAACATCATTTTGGTTCCAATGGAGTAGAATGGATGCTTCGCAACTTTGGTACCCTGAAATACTGCATTCAGGCTCGAACACAGGTTTAGCATCGTTTAGATGCCGAAGGTTAGCGAAATGCTCTGAAACACTCCCAAACATCATTTTGGGTGGAATGGACTAGAATGGATGGTTCCCAACTTTGGTACCCCGAAATAGTGCACTCAGGCTCGAACACAAGTTTTTGCATCTTTTTACATGCTGAAGGTTAGCGAAATGCTCCGAAACACTCCCAAACATCATTTTGGGTGCAATGGAGTAGAATGGATGCTTCACAACTTTGGTACCCCCAAATAGTGCATTCAGGCTCGAACACAAGTTTTGCATCTTTTACGTCCCAAAGGATAGCGAAATGCTCCGAAACACTCCCAAACATCATTTTGGTTCCAATGGAGTACAATGGATGCTTCACAACTTCGGTACACCAAAATAGTGCATTCAGGCCCCAAACACATGTTTTGTATCTTTTTATGTGCCGAAGGTTAGCGAAATGCTCCGAAACACTCCCAAAGATCATTTTGGGTCCAATGGAGTAGAATGGATGCTTCGCAACTTTGGTACCCCAAAATAGTACATTCAGGCTTGAACACAAGTTTTGCATCTTTTTACGTGCCGACGGTTAGCGAAATGCTCTGAAACACTCCCAAACATCATTTTTGGTCGAATGGAGTAGAATGGATGCTTCACAACTTTGGTACCCCGAAATAGTGCATTCAGGCTCGAACACAAGTTTTGCATCTTTTTACGTGCCGAAGGTTAGCGAAATACTCCGAAACACTCCCAAACATCATTTTGGTTCCAGTGGAGTAGAATGGATGCTTCACAACTTTGGAACCCCGAAATAGAGCATTCAGGATCAAACACTGCCAAACATTATTTTGGGTCGAATGGACTGGAATGGATGCGTCCCAACTTTGGTACCCGAAATAGTGCACTCAGGCACGAACACAAGTTTTGCATCTTGTTACGTGCCGAAGCTTAACGAAATGCTCTGAAACACTGTTAAACATCATTTTGGGTCGAATGGACTGGAATGGATGCGTCCCAACTTTGGTACCCCGAAATAGTGCATTCAGGCTCGAACACAGGTTTTGCATCTTTTACATGCCGAAGGTTAGCGAAATGCTCCGAAACACTCCCAAACATCATTTTGGGTTGAATGGACTAGAATGGATGCTTCCCAACTTTGGTACCCCGAAATAGTGCACTCAGGCTCGAACACAAGTTTTTGCATCTTTTTACGTGCTGAAGGTTAGCGAAATGCTCCGAAACACTCCCAAACATCATTTTGGGTGCAATGGAGTAGAATGGATGCTTCACAACTTTGGTACCCCGAAATACTGCATTCAGGCTCGAACACAGGTTTAGCATCGTTTAGATGCCGAAGGTTAGCGAAATGCTCTGAAACACTCCCAAACATCATTTTGGTTAGAATGGAGTACAATGGATGCTTCGCAACTTTGGCACCCCAAAATACTGCATTTAGGCTCGAACACAGGTTTTGCATCTTTTACGTGCCGAAGGTTAGCGAAATGCTCCGAAACACTCCCAAACATCATTTTGGGTCGAATGGACTAGAATGGTTGCTTCCCAACTTTGGTACCCCGAAATAGAGCACTCAGGCTCGAACACAAGTTTCGCATCTTTTACGTGCCGAAGGTTAGCGAAATGCTCCGAAACACTCCCAAACATCATTTTGTGTCGAATGGGCTAGAGTGGATGGTTCCCAACTTTGGTACCCCGAAATAGTGCACTCAGGCTCGAACACAAGTTTTTGCATCTTTTTACATGCTGAAGGTTAGCGAAATGCTCCGAAACACTCCCAAACATCATTTTGGGTGCAATGGAGTAGAATGGATGCTTCACAACTTTGGTACCCCCAAATAGTGCATTCAGGCTCGAACACAAGTTTTGCATCTTTTACGTCCCAAAGGATAGCGAAATGCTCCGAAACACTCCCAAACATCATTTTGGTTCCAATGGAGTACAATGGATGCTTCACAACTTCGGTACACCAAAATAGTGCATTCAGGCCCCAAACACATGTTTTGTATCTTTTTATGTGCCGAAGGTTAGCGAAATGCTCCGAAACACTCCCAAAGATCATTTTGGGTCCAATGGAGTAGAATGGATGCTTCGCAACTTTGGTACCCCAAAATAGTACATTCAGGCTTGAACACAAGTTTTGCATCTTTTTACGTGCCGACGGTTAGCGAAATGCTCTGAAACACTCCCAAACATCATTTTTGGTCGAATGGAGTAGAATGGATGCTTCACAACTTTGGTACCCCGAAATAGTGCATTCAGGCTCGAACACAAGTTTTGCATCTTTTTACGTGCCGAAGGTTAGCGAAATACTCCGAAACACTCCCAAACATCATTTTGGTTCCAGTGGAGTAGAATGGATGCTTCACAACTTTGGAACCCCGAAATAGAGCATTCAGGATCAAACACTGCCAAACATTATTTTGGGTCGAATGGACTGGAATGGATGCGTCCCAACTTTGGTACCCGAAATAGTGCACTCAGGCTCGAACACAAGTTTTGCATCTTGTTACGTGCCGAAGCTTAACGAAATGCTCTGAAACACTGTTAAACATCATTTTGGGTCGAATGGACTGGAATGGATGCGTCCCAACTTTGGTACCCCGAAATAGTGCATTCAGGCTCGAACACAGGTTTTGCATCTTTTACATGCCGAAGGTTAGCGAAATGCTCCGAAACACTCCCAAACATCATTTTGGGTTGAATGGACTAGAATGGATGCTTCCCAACTTTGGTACCCCGAAATAGTGCACTCAGGCTCGAACACAAGTTTTTGCATCTTTTTACGTGCTGAAGGTTAGCGAAATGCTCCGAAACACTCCCAAACATCATTTTGGGTGCAATGAAGTGGAATGGATGCTTCACAACATTGGTACCCCGAAATAGTGCATTCAGGCTCGAACACAAGTTTTGCATCTTTTACGTCCCAAAGGTTAGCGAAATGCTCCGAAACACTCCCAAACATCATTTTGGTTCCAATGGAGTAGAATGGATGCTTCGCAACTTCGGTACCCCGAAATAGTGCATTCAGGCCGAAACACAAGTTTTGCATCTTTTTATGTGCCGAAAGTTAGTGAAATGCTCCAAAATACTCCCAAACAACATTTTGGTTCCAATGGAGTAGAATGGATGCTTCGCTATTTCGGTATCCCAAGGTAGTGCATTCAGGCCCAAAACACAATTTTTGCATCTTTTTACGTGCCGAAGGTTAGCGAAATGCTCCGAAACACTCCCAAACATCATTTTGGGTGGAATGGACTAGAATGGATGGTTCCCAACTTTGGTACCCCGAAATAGTACACTCAGGCTCGAACACAAGTTTTTGCATCTTTTTACGTGCTGAAGGTTAGCGAAATGCTCCGAAACACTCCCAAACATCATTTTGGGTCGAATGGAGTAGAACGGACGCTTCACAACTTTGATGCCCCGAAATAGTGCATTCAGGCTCGAATACAAGTTTTGCATCGTTTTACTTGCCGAAGGTTAGCGAAATGCTCTAAAGATATACCAAACATCATTTTGGTTCCAATGGAGTAGAATGGATGCTTCGCAACTTTGGTACCCTGAAATACTGCATTCAGGCTCGAACACAGGTTTAGCATCGTTTAGATGCCGAAGGTTAGCGAAATGCTCTGAAACACTCCCAAACATCATTTTGGGTGGAATGGACTAGAATGGATGGTTCCCAACTTTGGTACCCCGAAATAGTGCACTCAGGCTCGAACACAAGTTTTTGCATCTTTTTACATGCTGAAGGTTAGCGAAATGCTCAGAAACACTCCCAAACATCATTTTGGGTGCAATGGAGTAGAATGGATGCTTCACAACTTTGGTACCCCCAAATAGTGCATTCAGGCTCGAACACAAGTTTTGCATCTTTTACGTCCCAAAGGATAGCGAAATGCTCCGAAACACTCCCAAACATCATTTTGGTTCCAATGGAGTACAATGGATGCTTCACAACTTCGGTACACCAAAATAGTGCATTCAGGCCCCAAACACATGTTTTGTATCTTTTTATGTGCCGAAGGTTAGCGAAATGCTCCGAAACACTCCCAAAGATCATTTTGGGTCCAATGGAGTAGAATGGATGCTTCGCAACTTTGGTACCCCAAAATAGTACATTCAGGCTTGAACACAAGTTTTGCATCTTTTTACGTGCCGACGGTTAGCGAAATGCTCTGAAACACTCCCAAACATCATTTTTGGTCGAATGGAGTAGAATGGATGCTTCACAACTTTGGTACCCCGAAATAGTGCATTCAGGCTCGAACACAAGTTTTGCATCTTTTTACGTGCCGAAGGTTAGCGAAATACTCCGAAACACTCCCAAACATCATTTTGGTTCCAGTGGAGTAGAATGGATGCTTCACAACTTTGGAACCCCGAAATAGAGCATTCAGGATCAAACACTGCCAAACATTATTTTGGGTCGAATGGACTGGAATGGATGCGTCCCAACTTTGGTACCCGAAATAGTGCACTCAGGCTCGAACACAAGTTTTGCATCTTGTTACGTGCCGAAGCTTAACGAAATGCTCTGAAACACTGTTAAACATCATTTTGGGTCGAATGGACTGGAATGGATGCGTCCCAACTTTGGTACCCCGAAATAGTGCATTCAGGCTCGAACACAGGTTTTGCATCTTTTACATGCCGAAGGTTAGCGAAATGCTCCGAAACACTCCCAAACATCATTTTGGGTTGAATGGACTAGAATGGATGCTTCCCAACTTTGGTACCCCGAAATAGTGCACTCAGGCTCGAACACAAGTTTTTGCATCTTTTTACGTGCTGAAGGTTAGCGAAATGCTCCGAAACACTCCCAAACATCATTTTGGGTGCAATGGAGTAGAATGGATGCTTCACAACTTTGGTACCCCGAAATACTGCATTCAGGCTCGAACACAGGTTTAGCATCGTTTAGATGCCGAAGGTTAGCGAAATGCTCTGAAACACTCCCAAACATCATTTTGGTTAGAATGGAGTACAATGGATGCTTCGCAACTTTGGCACCCCAAAATACTGCATTTAGGCTCGAACACAGGTTTTGCATCTTTTACGTGCCGAAGGTTAGCGAAATGCTCCGAAACACTCCCAAACATCATTTTGGGTCGAATGGACTAGAATGGTTGCTTCCCAACTTTGGTACCCCGAAATAGAGCACTCAGGCTCGAACACAAGTTTCGCATCTTTTACGTGCCGAAGGTTAGCGAAATGCTCCGAAACACTCCCAAACATCATTTTGTGTCGAATGGGCTAGAGTGGATGCTTCCCAACTTTGGTACCCCGAAATAGTGCACTCAGGCTCGAACACAAGTTTTTGCATCTTTTTACGTGCTGAAGGTTAGCGAAATGCTCCGAAACACTCCCAAACATCATTTTGGGTCGAATGGAGTAGAATGGACGCTTCACAACTTTGATGCCCCGAAATAGTGCATTCAGGCTCGAATACAAGTTTTGCATCGTTTTACTTGCCGAAGGTTAGCGAAATGCTCTGAAGATATACCAAACATCATTTTGGTTCCAATGGAGTAGAATGGATGTTTCGCAACTTTGGTACCCTGAAATACTGCATTCAGGCTCGAACACAGGTTTAGCATCGTTTAGATGCCGAAGGTTAGCGAAATGCTCTGAAACACTCCCAAACATCATTTTGGGTGGAATGGACTAGAATGGATGGTTCCCAACTTTGGTACCCCGAAATAGTGCACTCAGGCTCGAACACAAGTTTTTGCATCTTTTTACGTGCTGAAGGTTAGCGAAATGCTCCGAAACACTCCCAAACATCATTTTGGGTGCAATTGAGTAGAATGGATGATTCACAACTTTGGTACCCCCAAATAGTGCATTCAGGCTCGAACACAAGTTTTGCATCTTTTACGTCCCAAAGGATAGCGAAATGCTCCGAAACACTCCCAAACATCATTTTGGTTCCAATGGAGTACAATGGATGCTTCACAACTTCGGTACACCAAAATAGTGCATTCAGGCCCCAAACACATGTTTTGTATCTTTTTATGTGCCGAAGGTTAGCGAAATGCTCCGAAACACTCCCAAACATCATTTTGGGTCCAATGGAGTAGAATGGATGCTTCGCAACTTTGGTACCCCAAAATAGTACATTCAGGCTTGAACACAAGTTTTGCATCTTTTTACGTGCCGACGGTTAGCGAAATGCTCTGAAACACTCCCAAACATCATTTTTGGTCGAATGGAGTAGAATGGATGCTTCACAACTTTGGTACCCCGAAATAGTGCATTCAGGCTCGAACACAAGTTTTGCATCTTTTTACGTGCCGAAGGTTAGCGAAATACTCCGAAACACTCCCAAACATCATTTTGGTTCCAGTGGAGTAGAATGGATGCTTCAGAACTTTGGAACCCCGAAATAGAGCATTCAGGATCAAACACTGCCAAACATTATTTTGGGTCGAATGGACTGGAATGGATGCGTCCCAACTTTGGTACCTCGAAATAGTGCACTCAGGCTCGAACACAAGTTTTGCATCTTGTTACGTGCCGAAGCTTAACGAAATGCTCCGAAACACTGTTAAACATCATTTTGGGTCGAATGGACTGGAATGGATGCGTCCCAACTTTGGTACCCTGAAATAGTGCATTCAGGCTCGAACACAGGTTTTGCATCTTTTACATGCCGAAGGTTAGAGAAATGCTCCGAAACACTCCCAAACATCATTTTGGGTTGAATGGACTAGAATGGATGCTTCCCAACTTTGGTACCCCGAAATAGTGCACTCAGGCTCGAACACAAGTTTTTGCATCTTTTTACGTGCTGAAGGTTAGCGAAATGCTCCGAAACACTCCCAAACATCATTTTGGGTGCAATGGAGTAGAATGGATGCTTCACAACTTTGGTACCCCGAAATAGTGCATTCAGGCTCGAACACAAGTTTTGCATCTTTTACGTCCCAAAGGTTAGCGAAATGCTCCGAAACACTCCCAAACATCATTTTGGTTCCAATGGAGTAGAATGGATGCTTCGCAACTTCGGTACCCCGAAATAGTGCATTCAGGCCCGAAACACAAGTTTTGCATCTTTTTATGTGCCGAAAGTTAGTGAAATGCTCCAAAATACTCCCAAACAACATTTTGGTTCCAATGGAGTAGAATGGATCCTTCGCTATTTCGGTATCCCATGGTAGTGCATTCAGGCCCAAAACACAATTTTTGCATCTTTTTACGTGCCGAAGGTTAGCGAAATGCTCCGAAACACTCCCAAACCTCATTTTGGTTAGAATGGAGTACAATGGATGCTTCGCAACTTTGGCACCCCGAAATACTGCATTTAGGCTCGAACACAGGTTTTGCATCTTTTACGTGCCGAAGGTTAGCGAAATGCTCCGAAACACTCCCAAACATCATTTTGGGTCGAATGGACTAGAATGGTTGCTTCCCAACTTTGGTACCCCGAAATAGAGCACTCAGGCTCGAACACAAGTTTCGCATCTTTTACGTGCCGAAGGTTAGCGAAATGCTCCGAAACACTCCCAAACATCATTTTGTGTCGAATGGGCTAGAGTGGATGCTTCCCAACTTTGGTACCCCGAAATAGTGCACTCAGGCTCGAACACAAGTTTTTGCATCTTTTTACGTGCTGAAGGTTAGCGAAATGCTCCGAAACACTCCCAAACATCATTTTGGGTCGAATGGAGTAGAATGGACGCTTCACAACTTTGATGCCCCGAAATAGTGCATTCAGGCTCGAATACAAGTTTTGCATCGTTTTACTTGCCGAAGGTTAGCGAAATGCTCTGAAGATATACCAAACATCATTTTGGTTCCAATGGAGTAGAATGGATGTTTCGCAACTTTGGTACCCTGAAATACTGCATTCAGGCTCGAACACAGGTTTAGCATCGTTTAGATGCCGAAGGTTAGCGAAATGCTCTGAAACACTCCCAAACATCATTTTGGGTGGAATGGACTAGAATGGATGGTTCCCAACTTTGGTACCCCGAAATAGTGCACTCAGGCTCGAACACAAGTTTTTGCATCTTTTTACGTGCTGAAGGTTAGCGAAATGCTCCGAAACACACCCAAACATCCTGTTGGGTGCACTGGAGTAGAATGGATGCTTCACAACTTTGGTACCCCCAAATAGTGCATTCAGGCTCGAACACAAGTTTTGCATCTTTTACGTCCCAAAGGATAGCGAAATGCTCCGAAACACTCCCAAACATCATTTTGGTTCCAATGGAGTAGAATGGATGCTTCACAACTTCGGTACACCAAAATAGTGCATTCGGGCCCCAAACACATGTTTTGTATCTTTTTATGTGCCGAAGGTTAGCGAAATGCTCCGAAACACTCCCAAACATCATTTTGGGTCCAATGGAGTAGAATGGATGCTTCGCAACTTTGGTACCCCAAAATAGTACATTCAGGCTTGAACACAAGTTTTGCATCTTTTTACGTGCCGACGGTTAGCGAAATGCTCTGAAACACTCCCAAACATCATTTTTGGTCGAATGGAGTAGAATGGATGCTTCACAACTTTGGTACCCCGAAATAGTGCATTCAGGCTCGAACACAAGTTTTGCATCTTTTTACGTGCCGAAGGTTAGCGAAATACTCCGAAACACTCCCAAACATCATTTTGGTTCCAGTGGAGTAGAATGGATGCTTCACAACATTGGAACCCCGAAATAGAGCATTCAGGATCAAACACTGCCAAACATTATTTTGGGTCGAATGGACTGGAATGGATGCGTCCCAACTTTGGTACCTCGAAATAGTGCACTCAGGCTCGAACACAAGTTTTGCATCTTGTTACGTGCCGAAGCTTAACGAAATGCTCCGAAACACTGTTAAACATCATTTTGGGTCGAATGGACTGGAATGGATGCGTCCCAACTTTGGTACCCTGAAATAGTGCATTCAGGCTCGAACACAGGTTTTGCATCTTTTACATGCCGAAGGTTAGCGAAATGCTCCGAAACACTCCCAAACATCATTTTGGGTTGAATGGACTAGAATGGATGCTTCCCAACTTTGGTACCCCGAAATAGTGCACTCAGGCTCGAACACAAGTTTTTGCATCTTTTTACGTGCTGAAGGTTAGCGAAATGCTCCGAAACACTCCCAAACATCATTTTGGGTGCAATGGAGTAGAATGGATGCTTCACAACTTTGGTACCCCGAAATAGTGCATTCAGGCTCGAACACAAGTTTTGCATCTTTTACGTCCCAAAGGTTAGCGAAATGCTCCGAAACACTCCCAAACATCATTTTGGTTCCAATGGAGTAGAATGGATGCTTCGCAACTTCGGTACCCCGAAATAGTGCATTCAGGCCCGAAACACAAGTTTTGCATCTTTTTATGATCCGAAAGTTAGTGAAATGCTCCAAAATACTCCCACACAACATTTTGGTTCCAATGGAGTAGAATGGATGCTTCGCTATTTCGGTATCCCAAGGTAGTGCATTCAG
The DNA here is from genome assembly GCA_036936925.1 of Cenchrus fungigraminus. Taxonomy (NCBI): domain Eukaryota; kingdom Viridiplantae; phylum Streptophyta; class Magnoliopsida; order Poales; family Poaceae; genus Cenchrus; species Cenchrus fungigraminus. Next base: position 10,911 of record JAQONI010000078.1, read on the forward strand.
GCCCAAAACACAATTTTTGCATCTTTTTACGTGCCGAAGGTTAGCGAAATGCTCCGAAACACTCCCAAACATCATTTTGGTTAGAATGGAGTTCAATGGATGCTTCGCAACTTTGGCACCCCGAAATTCTGCATTTAGGCTCGAACACAGGTTTTGCATCTTTTACGTGCCGAAGGTTAGCGAAATGCTCCGAAACACTCCCAAACATCATTTTGGGTCGAATGGACTAGAATGGTTGCTTCCCAACTTTGGTACCCCGAAATAGAGCACTCAGGCTCGAACACAAGTTTCGCATCTTTTACGTGCCGAAGGTTAGCGAAATGCTCCGAAACACTCCCAAACATCATTTTGTGTCGAATGGGCTAGAGTGGATGCTTCCCAACTTTGGTACCCCGAAATAGTGCACTCAGGCTCGAACACAAGTTTTTGCATCTTTTTACGTGCTGAAGGTTAGCGAAATGCTCCGAAACACTCCCAAACATCATTTTGGGTCGAATGGAGTAGAATGGACGCTTCACAACTTTGATGCCCCGAAATAGTGCATTCAGGCTCGAATACAAGTTTTGCATCGTTTTACTTGCCGAAGGTTAGCGAAATGCTCTGAAGATATACCAAACATCATTTTGGTTCCAATGGAGTAGAATGGATGTTTCGCAACTTTGGTACCCTGAAATACTGCATTCAGGCTCGAACACAGGTTTAGCATCGTTTAGATGCCGAAGGTTAGCGAAATGCTCTGAAACACTCCCAAACATCATTTTGGGTGGAATGGACTAGAATGGATGGTTCCCAACTTTGGTACCCCGAAATAGTGCATTCAGGCTCGAACACAAGTTTTTGCATCTTTTTACATGCTGAAGGTTAGCGAAATGCTCCGAAACACTCCCAAACATCATTTTGGGTGCAATGGAGTAGAATGGATGCTTCACAACTTTGGTACCCCGAAATAGTGCATTCAGGCTCGAACACAAGTTTTGCATCTTTTACGTCCCAAAGGATAGCGAAATGCTCCGAAACACTCCCAAACATCATTTTGGTTCCAATGGAGTAGAATGGATGCTTCACAACTTCGGTACACCAAAATAGTGCATTCAGGCCCCAAACACATGTTTTGTATCTTTTTATGTGCCGAAGGTTAGCGAAATGCTCCGAAACACTCCCAAACATCATTTTTGGTCGAATGGAGTAGAATGGATGCTTCACAACTTTGGTACCCCGAAATAGTGCATTCAGGCTCGAACACAAGTTTTGCATCTTTTTACTTGCCGAAGGTTAGCGAAATGCTCTGAAGATCTACCAAACATCATTTTGGTTCCAATGGAGTAGAATGGATGCTTCACAACTTTGGTATCCTGAAATACTGCATTCAGGCTCGAACACAGGTTTTGCATCTTTTACATGCCGAAGGTTAGCGAAATGCTCCGAAACACTCCCAAACATCATTTTGGGTTGAATGGACTGGAATGGATGCGTCCCAACTTTGGTACCCCGAAATAGTGCACTCAGGCTAGAACACAAGTTTTGCATCTTTTACATGCCGAAGGTTAGCCAAATGCTCTGAAACACTCCCAAACATCATTTCGGGTCGAATGGACTAGAATGGATGCTTCCCAACTTTGGTACCCCGAAATAGTGCACTCAGGCTCGAACACAAGTTTTTGCATCTTTTTACGTGCTGAAGGTTAGTGAAATGCTCCGAAACACTCCCAAACATCATTTTGGGTCGAATGGAGTAGAATGGATGCTTCTCAACTTTGATACCCTGAAATAGTGCATTCAGGGTCGAACACAAGTTTTGGATCTTTTTACTTGCCGGAGGTTAGCGAAATGCTCTGAAGATATACCAAACATCATTTTGGTTCCAATGGAGCAGAATGGATGCTTCGCAACTTTGGTACCTTGAAATACTGCATTCAGGCTCGAACACAGGTTTTGCATCTTTTAGATGCCAAAGGTTAGCGAAATGCTCTGAAACACTCCCAAACATCATTTTGGGTTGAATGGACTAGAATGGACGCTTCCCAACTTTGGTACCCCGAAATAGTGCACTCAGGCTCGAACACAAGTTTTTGCATCTTTTTACGTGCTGAAGGTTAGCGAAATGCTCCGAAACACTCCCAAACATCATTTTGGGTGTAATGGAGTAGAATGGATGCTTCACAACTTTGGTAACCCGAAATAGTGCATTCAGGCTCGAACACAAGTTTTGCATCTTTTACGTCCCAAAGGTTAGCGAAATGCTCCGAAACACTCCCAAACATCATTTTGGTTCCAATGGAGTTGAATGGATGCTTCGCAACTTCGGTACCCCGAAATAGTGCATTCAGGCCCGAAACACAAGTTTTGCATCTTTTTATGTGCCGAAAGTTAGCGAAATGCTCCAAAATACTCCCAAACATCATTTTGGTTCCAATGGAGTAGAATGGATGCTTCGCTAGTTCGGTACCCCAAGGTAGTGCATTCTGGCCCGAAACACAAGTTTTGCATCTTTTTACGTGCCGAAGGTTAGCGAAATACTCCGAAACACTCCCAAACATCATTTTGGTTCCAGTGGAGTAGAATGGATGCTTCACAACTTTGGAACCCCGAAATAGAGCATTCAGGATCAAACACTGCCAAACATTATTTTGGGTCGAATGGACTGGAATGGATGCGTCCCAACTTTGGAACCTCGAAATAGTGCACTCAGGCTCGAACACAAGTTTTGCATCTTGTTACGTGCCGAAGCTTAACGAAATGCTCCGAAACACTGCTAAACATCATTTTGGGTCGAATGGACTGGAATGGATGCGTCCCAACTTTGGTACCCCGAAATAGTGCATTCAGGCTCGAACACAGGTTTTGCATCTTTTACATGCCGAAGGTTAGCGAAATGCTCCGAAACACTCCCAAACATCATTTTGGGTTGAATGGACTAGAATGGATGCTTCCCAACTTTGGTACCCCGAAATAGTGCACTCAGGCTCGAACACAAGTTTTTGCATCTTTTTACGTGCTGAAGGTTAGCGAAATGCTCCGAAACACTCCCAAACATCATTTTGGGTGCAATGGAGTAGAATGGATGCTTCACAACTTTGGTACCCCGAAATAGTGCATTCAGGCTCGAACACAAGTTTTGCATCTTTTACGTCCCAAAGGTTAGCGAAATGCTCCGAAACACTCCCAAACATCATTTTGGTTCCAATGGAGTAGAATGGATGCTTCGCAACTTCGGTACCCCGAAATAGTGCATTCAGGCCCGAAACACAAGTTTTGCATCTTTTTATGTGCTGAAAGTTAGTGAAATGCTCCATAATACTCCCAAACATCATTTTGGTTCCAATGGAGTAGAATGGATGCTTCGCTATTTCGGTATCCCAAGGTAGTGCATTCAGGCCCAAAACACAATTTTTGCATCTTTTTACGTGCCGAAGGTTAGCGAAATGCTCCGAAACACTCCCAAACATCATTTTGGTTCCAATGGAGTACAATGGATGCTTCGCAACTTTGGCACCCCGAAACACTGCATTTAGGCTCGAACACAGGTTTTGCATCTTTTACGTGCCGAAGGTTAGCGAAATGCTCCGAAACACTCCCAAACATCATTTTGGGTCGAATGGACTAGAATGGTTGCTTCCCAACTTTGGTACCCCGAAATAGAGCACTCAGGCTCGAACACAAGTTTCGCATCTTTTACGTGCCGAAGGTTAGCGAAATGCTCCGAAACACTCCCAAACATCATTTTGGTTCCAATGGAGTAGATGGATGCTTCGCAACTTTGGTACCCCAAAATAGTGCATTCAAGCTCGAACACAAGTTTTGCATCTTTTACGTGACAAAGGTTAGCGAAATGCTCTGAAACACTCCCAAACATCATTTTGGGTCGAATGGACTAGAATGGATGCATCCTACTTTGGTACACCAAAATAGTGCACTCAGGCTCGAACACAAGTTTTGCATCTTTTTACGTGCCGAAGGTTAGCGAAATGCTCCGAAACACTCCCAAACATCATTTTGGTTCCAATGGAGTAGATGGATGCTTCGCAACTTTGGTACCCCAAAATAGTGCATTCAAGCTCGAACACAAGGTTTGCATCTTTTACGTGCCGAAGGTTAGCGAAATGCTCCGAAACACTCCCAAACATGATTTTGGTTCCAATGGAGTACAATGGATGCTTCGCAACTTTGGCACCCCGAAATACTGCATTTAGGCTCGAACACAGGTTTTGCATCTTTTACGTGCCGAAGGTTAGCGAAATGCTCCGAAACACTCCCAAACATCATTTTGGGTCGAATGGACTAGAATGGTTGCTTCCCAACTTTGGTACCCCGAAATAGAGCACTCAAGCTCGAACACAAGTTTCGCATCTTTTACGTGCCGAAAGTTAGCGAAATGCTCCGAAACACTCCCAAACATCATTTTGGTTCCAATGGAGTAGATGGATGCTTCGCAACTTTGGTACCCCGAAATAGTGCATTCAAGCTCGAACACAAGTTTTGCATCTTTTACGTGCCGAAGGTTAGCGAAATGCTCCGAAACACTCCCAAACATCATTTTGGTTCCAATGGAGTACAATGGATGCTTCGCAACTTTGGCACCCCGAAATACTGCATTTAGGCTCGAACACAGGTTTTGCATCTTTTACGTGCCGAAGGTTAGCGAAATGCTCCGAAACACTCCCAAACATCATTTTGGGTCGAATCGACTAGAATGGTTGCTTCCCAACTTTGGTACCCCGAAATAGAGCACTCAGGCTCGAACACAAGTTTTGCATCTTTTACGTGCTCAAGGTTAGCGAAATGCTCCGAAACACTCCCAAACATCATTTTGGTTCCAATGGAGTAGATGGATGCTTCGCAACTTTGGTACCCCGAAATAGTGCATTCAAGCTCGAACACAAGTTTTGCATCTTTTACGTGACAAAGGTTAGCGAAATGCTCTGAAACACTCCCAAACATCATTTTGGGTCGAATGGACTAGAATGGATGCTTCCCAACTTTGGTACCCCGAAATAGTGCATTCAGGCTCGAACACAAGTTTTGCATCTTTTACGTCCCAAAGGTTAGCGAAATGCTCCGAAACACTCCCAAACATCATTTTGGGTGCAATGGAGTAGAATGGATGCTTCACAACTTTGGTACCCCGAAATAGTGCATTCAGGCTCGAACACAAGTTTTGCATCTTTTACGTCCCAAAGGTTAGCGAAATGCTCCGAAACACTCCCAAACATCATTTTGGTTCCAATGGAGTAGAATGGATGCTTCGCAACTTCGGTACCCCGAAATAGTGCATTCAGCCCCGAAACACAAGTTTTGCATCTTTTTATGTGCTGAAAGTTAGTGAAATGCTCCAAAATACTCCCAAACAACATTTTGGTTCCAATGGAGTAGAATGGATGCTTCGCTATTTCGGTATCCCAAGGTAGTGCATTCAGGCCCAAAACACAATTTTTGCATCTTTTTACGTGCCGAAGGTTAGCGAAATGCTCCGAAACACTCCCAAACATCATTTTGGTTCCAATGGAGTACAATGGATGCTTCGCAACTTTGGCACCCCGAAACACTGCATTTAGGCTCGAACACAGGTTTTGCATCTTTTACGTGCCGAAGGTTAGCGAAATGCTCCGAAACACTCCCAAACATCATTTTGGGTCGAATGGACTAGAATGGTTGCTTCCCAACTTTGGTACCCCGAAATAGAGCACTCAGGCTCGAACACAAGTTTCGCATCTTTTACGTGCCGAAGGTTAGCGAAATGCTCCGAAACACTCCCAAACATCATTTTGGTTCCAATGGAGTAGATGGATGCTTCGCAACTTTGGTACCCCAAAATAGTGCATTCAAGCTCGAACACAAGGTTTGCATCTTTTACGTGCCGAAGGTTAGCGAAATGCTCCGAAACACTCCCAAACATCATTTTGGTTCCAATGGAGTACAATGGATGCTTCGCAACTTTGGCACCCCGAAATACTGCATTTAGGCTCGAACACAGGTTTTGCATCTTTTACGTGCCGAAGGTTAGCGAAATGCTCCGAAACACTCCCAAACATCATTTTGGGTCGAATGGACTAGAATGGTTGCTTCCCAACTTTGGTACCCCGAAATAGAGCACTCAGGCTCGAACACAAGTTTTGCATCTTTTACGTGCTCAAGGTTAGCGAAATGCTCCGAAACACTCCCAAACATCATTTTGGTTCCAATGGAGTAGATGGATGCTTCGCAACTTTGGTACCCCGAAATAGTGCATTCAAGCTCGAACACAAGTTTTGCATCTTTTACGTGACAAAGGTTAGCGAAATGCTCTGAAACACTCCCAAACATCATTTTGGGTCGAATGGACTAGAATGGATGCTTCCCAACTTTGGTACCCCGAAATAGTGCATTCAGGCTCGAACACAAGTTTTGCATCTTTTACGTCCCAAAGGTTAGCGAAATGCTCCGAAACACTCCCAAACATCATTTTGGTTCAAATGGAGTAGAATGGATGCTTCGCAACTTCGGTACCCCGAAATAGTGCATTCAGGCCCGAAACACAAGTTTTGCATCTTTTTATGCGCCGAAAGTTAGTGAAATGCTCCAAAATACTCCCAAACAACATTTTGGTTCCAATGGAGTAGAATGGATGCTTCGCTATTTCGGTACCCCAAGGTAGTGCATTCAGGCCCAAAACACAATTTTTGCATCTTTTTACGTGCCGAAGGTTAGCGAAATGCTCCGAAACACTCCCAAACATGATTTTGGTTCCAATGGAGTACAATGGATGCTTCGCAACTTTGGCACCCCGAAATACTGCATTTAGGCTCGAACACAGGTTTTGCATCTTTTACGTGCCGAAGGTTAGCGAAATGCTCCGAAACACTCCCAAACATCATTTTGGGTCGAATGGACTAGAATGGTTGCTTCCCAACTTTGGTACCCCGAAATAGAGCACTCAGGCTCGAACACAAGTTTCGCATCTTTTACGTGCCGAAGGTTAGCGAAATGCTCCGAAACACTCCCAAACATCATTTTGGTTCCAATGGAGTAGAAGGATGCTTTGCAACTTTGGTACCCCGAAATAGTGCATTCAAGCTCGAACACAAGTTTTGCATCTTTTACGTGCCGAAGGTTAGCGAAATGCTCCGAAACACTCCCAAACATCATTTTGGTTCCAATGGAGTACAATGGATGCGTCGCAACTTTGGCACCCCGAAATACTGCATTTAGGCTCGAACACAGGTTTTGTATCTTTTACGTGCCGAAGGTTAGCGAAATGCTCCGAAACACTCCCAAACATCATTTTGGATCGAATGGACTAGAATGGATGCTTCCCAACTTTGGTACCCCGAAATAGAGCACTCAGGCTCGAACACAAGTTTTGCATCTTTTACGTGCTCAAGGTTAGCGAAATGCTCCGAAACACTCCCAAACATCATTTTGGTTCCAATGGAGTAGATGGATGCTTCGCAACTTTGGTACCCCGAAATAGTGCATTCAAGCTCGAACACAGGTTTTGCATCTTTTACGTGACAAAGGTTAGCGAAATGCTCTGAAACACTCCCAAACATCATTTTGGGACGAATGGACTAGAATGGATGCTTCCCAACTTTGGTACCCCGAAATAGTGCATTCAGGCTCGAACACAAGTTTTGCATCTTTTACGTCCCAAAGGTTAGCGAAATGCTCCGAAACACTCCCAAACATCATTTTGGGTGCAATGGAGTAGAATGGATGCTTCACAACTTTGGTACCCCGAAATAGTGCATTCAGGCTCGAACACAAGTTTTGCATCTTTTACGTCCCAAAGGTTAGCGAAATGCTCCGAAACACTTTCAAACATCATTTTGGTTCCAATGGAGTAGAATGGATGCTTCGCAACTTCGGTACCCCGAAATAGTGCATTCAGGCCCGAAACACAAGTTTTGCATCTTTTTATGTGCTGAAAGTTAGTGAAATGCTCCAAAATACTCCCAAACAACATTTTGGTTCCAATGGAGTAGAATGGATGCTTCGCTATTTCGGTATCCCAAGGTAGTGCATTCAGCCCCAAAACACAATTTTTGCATCTTTTTACGTGCCGAAGGTTAGCGAAATGCTCCGAAACACTCCCAAACATCATTTTGGTTCCAATGGAGTACAATGGATGCTTCGCAACTTTGGCACCCCGAAACACTGCATTTAGGCTCGAACCCAGGTTTTGCATCTTTTACGTGCCGAAGGTTAGCGAAATGCTCTGAAACACTCCCAAACATCATTTTTGGTCGAATGGACTAGAATGGTTGCTTCCCAACTTTGGTACCCCGAAATAGAGCACTCAGGCTCGAACACAAGTTTCGCATCTTTTATGTGCCGAAGGTTAGCGAAATGCTCCGAAACACTCCCAAACATCATTTTGGTTCCAATGGAGTAGATGGATGCTTCGCAACTTTGGTACCCCAAAATAGTGCATTCAAGCTCGAACACAAGGTTTGCATCTTTTACGTGCCGAAGGTTAGCGAAATGCTCCGAAACACTCCCAAACATCATTTTGGTTCCAATGGAGTACAATGGATGCTTCGCAACTTTGGCACCCCGAAATACTGCATTTAGGCTCGAACACAGGTTTTGCATCTTTTACGTGCCGAAGGTTAGCGAAATGCTCCGAAACACTCCCAAACATCATTTTGGGTCGAATGGACTAGAATGGTTGCTTCCCAACTTTGGTACCCCGAAATAGAGCACTCAGGCTCGAACACAAGTTTTGCATCTTTTACGTGCTCAAGGTTAGCGAAATGCTCCGAAACACTCCCAAACATCATTTTGGTTCCAATGGAGTACAATGGATGCTTCGCAACTTTGGCACCCCGAAACACTGCATTTAGGCTCGAACACAGGTTTTGCATCTTTTACGTGCCGAAGGTTAGCGAAATGCTCCGAAACACTCCCAAACATCATTTTGGGTCGAATGGACTAGAATGGTTGCTTCCCAACTTTGGTACCCCGAAATAGAGCACTCAGGCTCGAACACAAGTTTCGCATCTTTTACGTGCCGAAGGTTAGCGAAATGCTCCGAAACACTCCCAAACATCATTTTGGTTCCAATGGAGTAGATGGATGCTTCGCAACTTTGGTACCCCAAAATAGTGCATTCAAGCTCGAACACAAGGTTTGCATCTTTTACGTGCCGAAGGTTAGCGAAATGCTCCGAAACACTCCCAAACATCATTTTGGTTCCAATGGAGTACAATGGATGCTTCGCAACTTTGGCACCCCGAAATACTGCATTTAGGCTCGAACACAGGTTTTGCATCTTTTACGTGCCGAAGGTTAGCGAAATGCTCCGAAACACTCCCAAACATCATTTTGGGTCGAATGGACTAGAATGGTTGCTTCCCAACTTTGGTACCCCGAAATAGAGCACTCAGGCTCGAACACAAGTTTTGCATCTTTTACGTGCTCAAGGTTAGCGAAATGCTCCGAAACACTCCCAAACATCATTTTGGTTCCAATGGAGTAGATGGATGCTTCGCAACTTTGGTACCCCGAAATAGTGCATTCAAGCTCGAACACAAGTTTTGCATCTTTTACGTGACAAAGGTTAGCGAAATGCTCTGAAACACTCCCAAACATCATTTTGGGTCGAATGGACTAGAATGGATGCTTCCCAACTTTGGTACCCCGAAATAGTGCATTCAGGCTCGAACACAAGTTTTGCATCTTTTACGTCCCAAAGGTTAGCGAAATGCTCCGAAACACTCCCAAACATCATTTTGGTTCAAATGGAGTAGAATGGATGCTTCGCAACTTCGGTACCCCGAAATAGTGCATTCAGGCCCGAAACACAAGTTTTGCATCTTTTTATGCGCCGAAAGTTAGTGAAATGCTCCAAAATACTCCCAAACAACATTTTGGTTCCAATGGAGTAGAATGGATGCTTCGCTATTTCGGTACCCCAAGGTAGTGCATTCAGGCCCAAAACACAATTTTTGCATCTTTTTACGTGCCGAAGGTTAGCGAAATGCTCCGAAACACTCCCAAACATGATTTTGGTTCCAATGGAGTACAATGGATGCTTCGCAACTTTGGCACCCCGAAATACTGCATTTAGGCTCGAACACAGGTTTTGCATCTTTTACGTGCCGAAGGTTAGCGAAATGCTCCGAAACACTCCCAAACATCATTTTGGGTCGAATGGACTAGAATGGTTGCTTCCCAACTTTGGTACCCCGAAATAGAGCACTCAGGCTCGAACACAAGTTTCGCATCTTTTACGTGCCGAAGGTTAGCGAAATGCTCCGAAACACTCCCAAACATCATTTTGGTTCCAATGGAGTAGAAGGATGCTTTGCAACTTTGGTACCCCGAAATAGTGCATTCAAGCTCGAACACAAGTTTTGCATCTTTTACGTGCCGAAGGTTAGCGAAATGCTCCGAAACACTCCCAAACATCATTTTGGTTCCAATGGAGTACAATGGATGCGTCGCAACTTTGGCACCCCGAAATACTGCATTTAGGCTCGAACACAGGTTTTGTATCTTTTACGTGCCGAAGGTTAGCGAAATGCTCCGAAACACTCCCAAACATCATTTTGGATCGAATGGACTAGAATGGATGCTTCCCAACTTTGGTACCGTGAAATAGAGCACTCAGGCTCGAACACAAGTTTTGCATCTTTTACGTGCTCAAGGTTAGCGAAATGCTCCGAAACACTCCCAAACATCATTTTGGTTCCAATGGAGTAGATGGATGCTTCGCAACTTTGGTACCCCGAAATAGTGCATTCAAGCTCGAACACAGGTTTTGCATCTTTTACGTGACAAAGGTTAGCGAAATGCTCTGAAACACTCCCAAACATCATTTTGGGTCGAATGGACTAGAATGGATGCTTCCCAACTTTGGTACCCCGAAATAGTGCATTCAGGCTCGAACACAAGTTTTGCATCTTTTACGTCCCAAAGGTTAGCGAAATGCTCCGAAACACTCCCAAACATCATTTTGGGTGCAATGGAGTAGAATGGATGCTTCACAACTTTGGTACCCCGAAATAGTGCATTCAGGCTCGAACACAAGTTTTGCATCTTTTACGTCCCAAAGGTTAGCGAAATGCTCCGAAACACTTTCAAACATCATTTTGGTTCCAATGGAGTAGAATGGATGCTTCGCAACTTCGGTACCCCGAAATAGTGCATTCAGGCCCGAAACACAAGTTTTGCATCTTTTTATGTGCTGAAAGTTAGTGAAATGCTCCAAAATACTCCCAAACAACATTTTGGTTCCAATGGAGTAGAATGGATGCTTCGCTATTTCGGTATCCCAAGGTAGTGCATTCAGCCCCAAAACACAATTTTTGCATCTTTTTACGTGCCGAAGGTTAGCGAAATGCTCCGAAACACTCCCAAACATCATTTTGGTTCCAATGGAGTACAATGGATGCTTCGCAACTTTGGCACCCCGAAACACTGCATTTAGGCTCGAACCCAGGTTTTGCATCTTTTACGTGCCGAAGGTTAGCGAAATGCTCTGAAACACTCCCAAACATCATTTTTGGTCGAATGGACTAGAATGGTTGCTTCCCAACTTTGGTACCCCGAAATAGAGCACTCAGGCTCGAACACAAGTTTCGCATCTTTTATGTGCCGAAGGTTAGCGAAATGCTCCGAAACACTCCCAAACATCATTTTGGTTCCAATGGAGTAGATGGATGCTTCGCAACTTTGGTACCCCAAAATAGTGCATTCAAGCTCGAACACAAGGTTTGCATCTTTTACGTGCCGAAGGTTAGCGAAATGCTCCGAAACACTCCCAAACATCATTTTGGTTCCAATGGAGTACAATGGATGCTTCGCAACTTTGGCACCCCGAAATACTGCATTTAGGCTCGAACACAGGTTTTGCATCTTTTACGTGCCGAAGGTTAGCGAAATGCTCCGAAACACTCCCAAACATCATTTTGGGTCGAATGGACTAGAATGGTTGCTTCCCAACTTTGGTACCCCGAAATAGAGCACTCAGGCTCGAACACAAGTTTTGCATCTTTTACGTGCTCAAGGTTAGCGAAATGCTCCGAAACACTCCCAAACATCATTTTGGTTCCAATGGAGTACAATGGATGCTTCGCAACTTTGGCACCCCGAAACACTGCATTTAGGCTCGAACACAGGTTTTGCATCTTTTACGTGCCGAAGGTTAGCGAAATGCTCCGAAACACTCCCAAACATCATTTTGGGTCGAATGGACTAGAATGGTTGCTTCCCAACTTTGGTACCCCGAAATAGAGCACTCAGGCTCGAACACAAGTTTCGCATCTTTTACGAGCCGAAGGTTAGCGAAATGCTCCGAAACACTCCCAAACATCATTTTGGTTCCAATGGAGTAGATGGATGCTTCGCAACTTTGGTACCCCAAAATAGTGCATTCAAGCTCGAACACAAGGTTTGCATCTTTTACGTGCCGAAGGTTAGCGAAATGCTCCGAAACACTCCCAAACATCATTTTGGTTCCAATGGAGTACAATGGATGCTTCGCAACTTTGGCACCCCGAAATACTGCATTTAGGCTCGAACACAGGTTTTGCATCTTTTACGTGCCGAAGGTTAGCGAAATGCTCCGAAACACTCCCAAACATCATTTTGGGTCGAATGGACTAGAATGGTTGCTTCCCAACTTTGGTACCCCGAAATAGAGCACTCAGGCTCGAACACAAGTTTTGCATCTTTTACGTGCTCAAGGTTAGCGAAATGCTCCGAAACACTCCCAAACATCATTTTGGTTCCAATGGAGTAGATGGATGCTTCGCAACTTTGGTACCCCGAAATAGTGCATTCAAGCTCGAACACAAGTTTTGCATCTTTTACGTGACAAAGGTTAGCGAAATGCTCTGAAACACTCCCAAACATCATTTTGGGTCGAATGGACTAGAATGGATGCTTCCCAACTTTGGTACCCCGAAATAGTGCATTCAGGCTCGAACACAAGTTTTGCATCTTTTACGTCCCAAAGGTTAGCGAAATGCTCCGAAACACTCCCAAACATCATTTTGGTTCAAATGGAGTAGAATGGATGCTTCGCAACTTCGGTACCCCGAAATAGTGCATTCAGGCCCGAAACACAAGTTTTGCATCTTTTTATGCGCCGAAAGTTAGTGAAATGCTCCAAAATACTCCCAAACAACATTTTGGTTCCAATGGAGTAGAATGGATGCTTCGCTATTTCGGTACCCCAAGGTAGTGCATTCAGGCCCAAAACACAATTTTTGCATCTTTTTACGTGCCGAAGGTTAGCGAAATGCTCCGAAACACTCCCAAACATGATTTTGGTTCCAATGGAGTACAATGGATGCTTCGCAACTTTGGCACCCCGAAATACTGCATTTAGGCTCGAACACAGGTTTTGCATCTTTTACGTGCCGAAGGTTAGCGAAATGCTCCGAAACACTCCCAAACATCATTTTGGGTCGAATGGACTAGAATGGTTGCTTCCCAACTTTGGTACCCCGAAATAGAGCACTCAGGCTCGAACACAAGTTTCGCATCTTTTACGTGCCGAAGGTTAGCGAAATGCTCCGAAACACTCCCAAACATCATTTTGGTTCCAATGGAGTAGAAGGATGCTTTGCAACTTTGGTACCCCGAAATAGTGCATTCAAGCTCGAACACAAGTTTTGCATCTTTTACGTGCCGAAGGTTAGCGAAATGCTCCGAAACACTCCCAAACATCATTTTGGTTCCAATGGAGTACAATGGATGCTTCGCAACTTTGGCACCCCGAAATACTGCATTTAGGCTCGAACACAGGTTTTGTATCTTTTTCGTGCCGAAGGTTAGCGAAATGCTCCGAAACACTCCCAAACATCATTTTGGATCGAATGGACTAGAATGGATGCTTCCCAACTTTGGTACCCCGAAATAGAGCACTCAGGCTCGAACACAAGTTTTGCATCTTTTACGTGCTCAAGGTTAGCGAAATGCTCCGAAACACTCCCAAACATCATTTTGGTTCCAATGGAGTAGATGGATGCTTCGCAACTTTGGTACCCCGAAATAGTGCATTCAAGCTCGAACACAAGTTTTGCATCTTTTATGTGACAAAGGTTAGCGAAATGCTCTGAAACACTCCCAAACATCATTTTGGGTCGAATGGACTAGAATGGATGCTTCCCAACTTTGGTACCCCGAAATAGTGCATTCAGGCTCGAACACAAGTTTTGCATCTTTTACGTCCCAAAGGTTAGCGAAATGCTCCGAAACACTCCCAAACATCATTTTGGGTGCAATGGAGTAGAATGGATGCTTCACAACTTTGGTACCCCGAAATAGTGCATTCAGGCTCGAACACAAGTTTTGCATCTTTTACGTCCCAAAGGTTAGCGAAATGCTCCGAAACACTTTCAAACATCATTTTGGTTCCAATGGAGTAGAATGGATGCTTCGCAACTTCGGTACCCCGAAATAGTGCATTCAGGCCCGAAACACAAGTTTTGCATCTTTTTATGTGCTGAAAGTTAGTGAAATGCTCCAAAATACTCCCAAACAACATTTTGGTTCCAATGGAGTAGAATGGATGCTTCGCTATTTCGGTATCCCAAGGTAGTGCATTCAGCCCCAAAACACAATTTTTGCATCTTTTTACGTGCCGAAGGTTAGCGAAATGCTCCGAAACACTCCCAAACATCATTTTGGTTCCAATGGAGTACAATGGATGCTTCGCAACTTTGGCACCCCGAAACACTGCATTTAGGCTCGAACCCAGGTTTTGCATCTTTTACGTGCCGAAGGTTAGCGAAATGCTCTGAAACACTCCCAAACATCATTTTTGGTCGAATGGACTAGAATGGTTGCTTCCCAACTTTGGTACCCCGAAATAGAGCACTCAGGCTCGAACACAAGTTTTGCATCTTTTACGTGCTCAAGGTTAGCGAAATGCTCCGAAACACTCCCAAACATCATTTTGGTTCCAATGGAGTAGATGGATGCTTCGCAACTTTGGTACCCCGAAATAGTGCATTCAAGCTCGAACACAAGTTTTACATCTTTTACGTGACAAAGGTTAGCGAAATGCTCTGAAACACTCCCAAACATCATTTTGGGTCGAATGGACTAGAATGGATGCTTCCCAACTTTGGTACCCCGAAATAGTGCATTCAGGCTCGAACACAAGTTTTGCATCTTTTACGTCCCAAAGGTTAGCGAAATGCTCCGAAACACTCCCAAACATCATTTTGGTTCAAATGGAGTAGAATGGATGCTTCGCAACTTCGGTACCCCGAAATAGTGCATTCAGGCCCGAAACACAAGTTTTGCATCTTTTTATGCGCCGAAAGTTAGTGAAATGCTCCAAAATACTCCCAAACAACATTTTGGTTCCAATGGAGTAGAATGGATGCTTCGCTATTTCGGTACTCCAAGGTAGTGCATTCAGGCCCAAAACACAATTTTTGCATCTTTTTACGTGCCGAAGGTTAGCGAAATGCTCCGAAACACTCCCAAACATGATTTTGGTTCCAATGGAGTACAATGGATGCTTCGCAACTTTGGCACCCCGAAATACTGCATTTAGGCTCGAACACAGGTTTTGCATCTTTTACGTGCCGAAGGATAGCGAAATGCTCCGAAACACTCCCAAACATCATTTTGGGTCGAATGGACTAGAATGGTTGCTTCCCAACTTTGGTACCCCGAAATAGAGCACTCAGGCTCGAACACAAGTTTCGCATATTTTACGTGCCGAAGGTTAGCGAAATGCTCCGAAACACTCCCAAACATCATTTTGGTTCCAATGGAGTAGATGGATGCTTCGCAACTTTGGTACCCCGAAATAGTGCATTCAAGCTCGAACACAAGTTTTGCATCTTTTACGTGCCGAAGGTTAGCGAAATGCTCCGAAACACTCCCAAACATCATTTTGGTTCCAATGGAGTACAATGGATGCTTCGCAACTTTGGCACCCCGAAATACTGCATTTAGGCTCGAACACAGGTTTTGCATCTTTTACGTGCCGAAGGTTAGCGAAATGCTCCGAAACACTCCCAAACATCATTTTGGGTCGAATCGACTAGAATGGTTGCTTCCCAACTTTTGTACCCCGAAATAGAGCACTCAGGCTCGAACACAAGTTTTGCATCTTTTACGTGCTCAAGGTTAGCGAAATGCTCCGAAACACTCCCAAACATCATTTTGGTTCCAATGGAGTAGATGGATGCTTCACAACTTTGGTAGCCCGAAATAGTGCATTCAAGTTCGAACACAAGTTTTGCATCTTTTACGTGACAAAGGTTAGCGAAATGCTCTGAAACACTCCCAAACATCATTTTGGGTCGAATGGACTAGAATGGATGCTTCCCAACTTTGGTACCCCGAAATAGTGCACCCTGGCTCGAACAAAAGTTTTGCATCTTTTTACGTGCCGAAGCTTAGCGAAATGCTCCGAAACACTCCCAAACATCATCTTGGTTCCAATGGAGTAGAATGGATGCGTCCCAAGTTTGGTACCCCGAAATAGTGCAGTCAGGCTCGAACACAAGTTTTGCATCTATTTACGTGCCGAAAGTTAGCGAAATGCTCTGAAACACTCCCAAACATCATTTTGGGTCGAATGGACTAGAATGGATGCATCCCAACTTTGGTAGCCCCAAATAGAGCACTCAGGCTCGAACACAAGTTTTGCATCTTTTTACGTGCCGAAGGTTAGCGAAATGCTCTGAAACACTCCCAAACATCATTTTGGTTCGAATGGAGTAGAATGGATGCTTCACAACTTTGGTACCCCGAAATAGTGCATTCGGGATCGAACACAAGTTTTGCACCTTTTACGTGCCGAAGCTTAGCGAAATTCTCCGAAACACTGTCAAACATCATTTTGGGTCGAATGGACTGGATTGGATGGGTCCCAACTTTGGTACCCCGAAATAGTGCACTCAGGCTCGAACACTAGTTTTGCATCTTTTTACGTGCCGAAGGTTAGCGAAATGCTCTGAAACACTCCCAAACAACATTTTGGGTCGAATGGAGTAGAATGGATGCTTCACATCTTTGGTACCCCGAAATAGTGCACTCAGGCTCGAACACTAGTTTTGCATCTTTTTACTTGCCGAAGGTTAACGAAATGCTCTGAAGATCTACCAAACATCATTTTGGTTCCAATGGAGTAGAATGGATGCTTCGCAACTTTGGTATCCTGAAATGCTACATTCAGGCTCGAACACAGGTTTTGCATCTTTTACATGCCGAAGGTTAGCGAAATGCTCCGAAACACTCCCAAAGATCATTTTGGGTTGAATGGACTAGAATGGATGCTTCCCAACTTTGCTACCCCGAAATAGTGCACTCAGGCTCGAACACAAGTTTTTGCATCTTTTTACGTGCTGAAGGTTAGCAAAATGCTCCGAAACACTCCCAAATATCATTTTGGGTGCAATGGAGTAGAATGGATGCTTCATAACTTTGGTACCCCGAAATAGTGCATTCAGGCTAGAACACAAGTTTTGCAACTTTTACGTCCCAAAGGTTAGCGAAATGCTCCGAAACACTCCCAAACATCATTTGGGTTCCAATGGAGTAGAATGGATGCTTCGCAACTTCGGTACCCCGAAATAGTGCATTCAGGCCCGAAACACAAGTTTTGCATCTTTTTATGTGCCGAAAGTTAGCGAAATGCTCCAAAATACTCCCAAACATCATTTTGGTTCCAATGGAGTAGAATGGATGCTTCGCTACTTCGGTATGCCAAGGTAGTGCATTCAGGCCCGAAACACAAGTTTTGCATCTTTTTACATGCCGAAGGTTAGCGAAATGCTCCGAAACACTCCCAAACATCATTTTGGTTCCAATGGAGTACAATGGATGTTTCGCAACTTTGGAACCTTGAAATAGTGCATTCAGGATCGAACACAAGTTTTGCACCTTTTACGAGCCGAAGCTTAGCGAAATGCTCCGAAACACTGCCAAACATCATTTTGGGTCGAATGGACTGGAATGGATGCGTCCCAACTTTGGTACCTCGAAATAGAGCACTCAGGCTCAAACACAAGTTTTTCAACTTTTTACGTGCCGAAGGTTAGCGAAATGCTCTAAAACACTCCCAAACATCATTTTGGGTCGAATGGAGTAGAATAGATGCTTCACAACTTTGGTACCCCGAAATAGTGCATTCAGGATCGAACACAAGTTTTGCATCTTTTTACTTGCCGAAGGTTAGCGAAATGCTCTGAAGATATACCAAACATCATTTTGGTTCCAATGGAATACAATGGAAGCTTCGCAACTTTGGTACCCTGAAATACTGCATTCAGGCTCGAACACAGGTTTTGCATCTTTTACATGCCGAAGGTTAGCGAAATGCTCCGAAACACTCCCAAACATCATTTTGGGTTGAATGCACTAGAATGGATGCTTCCCAACTTTGGTACCCCGAAATAGTGCACTCAGGCTCGAACACAAGTTTTTGCATCTTTTTACGTGCTGAAGGTTAGCGAAATGCTCCGAAACACTCCCAAACATCATTTTGGGTGTAATGGAGTAGAATGGATGCTTCACAACTTTGGTAACCCGAAATAGTGCATTCAGGCTCGAACACAAGTTTTGCATCTTTTACATCCGAAAGGTTAGCGAAATGGTCCGAAACACTCCCAAACATCATTTTGGTTCCAATGGAGTAGAATGGATGCTTCGCAACTTCGGTACCCCGAAATAGTGCATTCAGGCCCGAAACACAAGTTTTGCATCTTTTTATGTGCCGAAAGTTAGCGAAATGCTACAAAATACTCCCAAACATCATTTTGTTTCCAATGGAGTAGAATGGACGCTTCGCTACTTCGGTACCCCAAGGTAGTGCATTCAGGCCCGAAACACAAGTTTTGCATCTTTTTACGTGCCGAAGGTTAGCGTAATGCTCCGAAACACTCCCAAACATTATTTTGGTTCCAATGGAGTAGAATGGATGCTTCACAACTTTGGTACCCCGAAATAGTGCATTCAAGATCGAACACAATTTTTGCACCTTTTACGTGCCGAAGCTTAGCGAAATGCTCCGAAACAATGCCAAACATCATTTTGGGTCGAATGGACTGGAATGGATGCGTCCCAACTTTGGTACCCCGAAATAGTGCACTCAGGCTCGAACACAAGTTTTGCATCTTTTTACGTGCCGAAGGTTAGCGAAATGCTCTGAAACACTCCCAAACATCATTTTGGGTCGAATGGAGTAGAATGGATGCTTCACAACTTTGGTACCCCGAAATAGTGCATTCAGGCTCGAACACAAGTTTTGCATATTTTTACTTGCCGAAGGTTAGCGAAATGCTCTGAAGATATACCAAACATCATTTTGGTTCCAATGGAATAGAATGGATGCTTCGCAACTTTGGTACCCTGAAATACTGCATTCAGGCTCGAACACAGGTTTTGCATCTTTTACATGCCGAAGGTTAGCGAAATGCTCCGAAACACTCCCAAACATCATTTTGGGTTGAATGGACTAGAATGGATGATTCCCAACTTTGGTACCCCGAAATAGTGCACTCAGGCTCGAACACAAGTTTTTGCATCTTTTTACATGCTGAAGGTTAGCGAAATGCTCCGAAACACTCCCAAACATCATTTTGGGTGTAATGGAGTAGAATGGATGCTTCAAAACTTTGGTAACCCGAAATAGTGCATTCAGGCTCGAACACAAGTTTTGCATCGTTTACGTCCGAAAGGTTAGCGAAATGCTCCGAAACACTCCCAAACATCATTTTGGTTCCAATGGTGTAGAATGGATGCATCGCAACTTCGGTACCCCGAAATAGTGCATTCAGGCCCGAAACAAAAGTTTTATATCTTTTTAGGTGCCGAAAGTTAGCGAAATGCTCCAAAATACTCCCAAACATCATTTTGGTTCCAATGGAGTAGAATGGATGCTTCGCTACTTCGGTACCCCAAGGTAGTGCATTCAGGCCTGAAACACAAGTTTTGCATCTTTTTACGTGCCGAAGGTTAGCGAAATGCTCCGAAACACTCCCAAACATCATTTTGGTTCCAATGGAGTACAATCGATTCTTCGCAACTTTGGCACCCCGAAGTACTGCATTTAGGCTCGAACACAGGTTTTGCATCTTTTACGTGCCGAAGGTTAGGGAAATGCTCCGAAACACTCCCAAACATCATTTTGGGTCGAATGGACTAGAATGGATGCTTCCCAACTTTGGTACCCCGAAATAGAGCACTCAGGCTCGATCATAAGTTTTGCATCTTTTACGTGCCGAAGGTTAGCGAAATGCTCCGAAACACTCCCAAACATCATTTTGGTTCCAATGGAGTAGATGGATGCTTCGCAACTTTGCTACCCCGAAATAGTGCATTCAAGCTCGAACACAAGTTTTGCATCTTTTACGTGGCAAAGGTTAGCGAAATGCTCTGAAACACTCCCAAACATCATTTTGGGTCGTATGGACGAGAATGGATGCTTCCCAACTTTGGTACCCCGAAATAGTGCACTCAGGCTCGAAGAAAAGTTTTGCATCTTTTTACGTGTCGAAGGTTAGCGAAATGCTCCGAAACACTCCCAAACATCATCTTGGTTCCAATCGAGTAGAATGGATGCGTCCCAACTTTGGTACCCCGAAATAGTGCACTCAGGCTCGAACACAAGTTTTGCAACTTTTTACGTGACGAAGGTTAGCGAAATGCTCCGAAACACTCCCAAACATCATTTTGGTTCCAATGGAGTACAATGGATGCTTCGCAACTTTGGCACCCCGAAATACTGCATTTAGGCTCGAACACAGGTTTTGCATCTTTTACGTGCCGAAGGTTAGCGAAGTGCTCTGAAACACTCCCAAACATCATTTTGGGTCGAATGGAGTAGAAAGGATGCTTCACAACTTTGGTACCCCGAAATAGTGCATTCTGGCTCGAACACAAGTTTTGCATCTTTTTACTTGCCGAAGGTTAGCGAAATGCTCTGAAGATCTACCAAACATCATTTTGGTTCCAATGGAGTAGAATGGATGCTTCGCAACTTTGGTTCCCTGAAATACTGCATTCAGGCTCGAACACAGGTTTTGCATCTTTTACATGCCGAAGGTTAGCGAAATGCTCCGAAACACTCCCAAACATCATTTTGGTTCCAATGGAGTAGAATGGATGCTTCGCAACTTTGGTTCCCGGAAATAGTGCACTCAGGCTTGGACACAAGTTTAGCATCTTTTTACGTGCCGAAGGCTAGCGAAATGCTCCGAAACACTCACAAACATCATTTTGGTTCGAATGGAGTAGAATGGAAGTTTTGCAACTTTGGTACCCCGAAATAGTGCATTCAGGCTCGAACACAAGTTTTGCATCTTTTACGTGCCGAAGGTTAGCGAAATGCTCCGAAACACTCTCAAACATCATTTTGGTTCCAATGGAGTAGAATGGATGCTTCACAACTTTGGTACCCCGAAATAGTGCATTCAAGCTCGAACACAAGTTTTGCATCTTTTACGCGTCGAAGGTTAGCGAAATGCTCCGAAACACTCCCAAACATCATTCTGGTTCCAATTGAGTAGAATGGATTCTTTGCAACTTCGGTACCCCGAAATAGTGTATTCAGGCCCGAAACACAAGTTTTGCATCTTTTTACGTGCTGAAGGTTAGCAAAATGCTCCGAAACACTCCCAAACATCATTATGGTTCCAATGGATTTGAATGGATGCTTCGCAACTTCGGTACCCCGAATACAAGTTTTTCATCTTTTACGTGCCGAAGATAGCGAAATGCTCCGAAACACTCCCAAACATCATTTTTTTCCAATGGAGTAGAATGGATGCTTCACAAGTTCGGTACCCCGAAATAGTGCATTCAGGCCCAAACACAAGTTTTGCATCTTTTTACATGTTGAAGGTTAGAGAAATGCTCCGAAACACTCCCAAACATCATTTTGGTTCCAATGGAGTAGAATGGATGCTTCGCAACTTTGGTACCCCGAAATACTGCATTCAGGCTCGAACACAGGTTTTGCATCTTTTACGTGCCGAAGGATAGCGAAATGCTCCGAAACACTCCCAAACATCATTTTGGCTCGAATGGACTAGAATGGATGCTTCCCAACTTTGGTACCCCGAAACAGTGCACTCAGACTCGAACACAAGTTTTGCACCTTTTTACGTGCCGAGGGCTAGCGAAATGCTCGGAAACACTCCCAAACATCATTTTGGTTCCAATGGAGTAGAATGGATGCTTTGCAACTTTGGTACCGCAAAATAGTGCAATTAGGCTCGAACACAAGTTTTGCATCTTTTACGTGCCGATGGTTAGCGAAATGCTCCGAAACACTCCCAAACATCATTTTGGGTCCAATGGAGTAGAATGGATGCTTTGCAACTTTCGTACCCCGAAATAGTGCATTCAGGCTCAAACACAAGTTTTGCATCTTTTACGTCCAACAGGTTAGCGAAATGCTCTGAAACACTCCCAAACATCATTTTGGTTCCAATGGAGTAGAATGGATGCTTCGACTCTTTGGTACCCTGAAATACTGCATTCAGGCTCGAACACAAGTTTTGCATCTTTTACGTGCCGAAGGTTAGCGAAGTGCTCTGAAACACTCTCAAACATCATTTTGGGTCGAATGGACTAGAATGGATGCTTCCCAACTTTGGTACCCGAAATAGTGCAATCAGGCTCGAACACAAGTTTTGCATCTTTTACGTGCCGATGTTTAGCGAAATGCTCCGAAACACTCCCAAACATCATTTTGGGTCCAATGGAGTAGAATGGATGCTTTGCAACTTTGGTACCCCGAAATAGTGCATTCAGGCTCGAACACAAGTTTTGCATCTTTTACGTCCTATAGGTTAGCGAAATGCTCTGAAACACTCCAAAACATCATTTTGTTTCCAATGGAGTAGAATGGATGCTTCGCAACTTTGGTACCCTGAAATACTGCATTCAGGCTCGAACACTGGTTTTGCATCTTTTACATGCCGAAGGTTAGCGAAATGCTCTGAAACACTCCCGAACATCATTTTGGGTCGAATGGACTAGAATGGATGCTTCCCAACTTTGGTACCCCGAAAAAGTGCACTCAGGCTCGAACACAAGTTTTGCACCTTTTAACGTGACGAAGGTTAGCGAAATGCTCCGAAACACTCCCAAACATCATTTTGGTTCCAATGGAGTACAATGGATGCTTCGCAACTTTGGCACCCCGAAATACTGCATTTAGGCTCGAACACAGGTTTTGCATCTTTTACGTGCCGAAGGTTAGCGATGTGCTCTGAAACACTCCCAAACATCATTTTGGGTCGAATGGAGTAGAAAGGATGCTTCACAACTTTGGTACCCCGAAATAGTGCATTCAGGCTCGAACACAAGTTTTGCATCTTTTTACTTGCCGAAGGTTAGCGAAATGCTCTGAAGATCTACCAAACATCATTTTGGTTCCAATGGAGTAGAATGGATGCTTCGCAACTTTGGTACCCTGAAATACTGCATTCAGGCTCGAACACAGGTTTTGCATCTTTTACATGCCGAAGGTTAGCGAAATGCTCCGAAACACTCCCAAACATCATTTTGGTTCCAATGGAGTAGAATGGATGCTTCGCAACTTTGGTTCCCGGAAATAGTGCACTCAGGCTTGGACACAAGTTTAGCATCTTTTTACGTGCCGAAGGCTAGCGAAATGCTCCGAAACACTCACAAACATCATTTTGGTTCGAATGGAGTAGAATGGAAGTTTTGCAACTTTGGTACCCCGAAATAGTGCATTCAGGCTCGAACACAAGTTTTGCATCTTTTACGTGCCGAAGGTTAGCGAAATGCTCCGAAACACTCTCAAACATCATTTTGGTTCCAATGGAGTAGAATGGATGCTTCACAACTTTGGTACCCCGAAATAGTGCATTCAAGCTCGAACACAAGTTTTGCATCTTTTACGTGTCGAAGGTTAGCGAAATGCTCCGAAACACTCCCAAACATCATTCTGGTTCCAATTGAGTAGAATGGATTCTTTGCAACTTCGGTACCCCGAAATAGTGTATTCAGGCCCGAAACACAAGTTTTGCATCTTTTTACGTGCTGAAGGTTAGCAAAATGCTCCGAAACACTCCCAAACATCATTATGGTTCCAATGGATTTGAATGGATGCTTCGCAACTTCGGTACCCCGAATACAAGTTTTTCATCTTTTACGTGCCGAAGATAGCGAAATGCTCCGAAACACTCCCAAACATCATTTTTTTTCCAATGGAGTAGAATGGATGCTTCACAAGTTCGGTACCCCGAAATAGTGCATTCAGGCCCAAACACAAGTTTTGCATCTTTTTACATGTTGAAGGTTAGAGAAATGCTCCGAAACACTCCCAAACATCATTTTGGTTCCAATGGAGTAGAATGGATGCTTCGCAACTTTGGTACCCCGAAATACTGCATTCAGGCTCGAACACAGGTTTTGCATCTTTTACGTGCCGAAGGATAGCGAAATGCTCCGAAACACTCCCAAACATCATTTTGGCTCGAATGGACTAGAATGGATGCTTCCCAACTTTGGTACCCCGAAACAGTGCACTCAGACTCGAACACAAGTTTTGCACCTTTTTACGTGCCGAGGGCTAGCGAAATGCTCGGAAACACTCCCAAACATCATTTTGGTTCCAATGGAGTAGAATGGATGCTTTGCAACTTTGGTACCGCAAAATAGTGCAATTAGGCTCGAACACAAGTTTTGCATCTTTTACGTGCCGATGGTTAGCGAAATGCTCCGAAACACTCCCAAACATCATTTTGGGTCCAATGGAGTAGAATGGATGCTTTGCAACTTTCGTACCCCGAAATAGTGCATTCAGGCTCAAACACAAGTTTTGCATCTTTTACGTCCAACAGGTTAGCGAAATGCTCTGAAACACTCCCAAACATCATTTTGGTTCCAATGGAGTAGAATGGATGCTTCGACTCTTTGGTACCCTGAAATACTGCATTCAGGCTCGAACACAAGTTTTGCATCTTTTACGTGCCGAAGGTTAGCGAAGTGCTCTGAAACACTCTCAAACATCATTTTGGGTCGAATGGACTAGAATGGATGCTTCCCAACTTTGGTACCCGAAATAGTGCAATCAGGCTCGAACACAAGTTTTGCATCTTTTACGTGCCGATGTTTAGCGAAATGCTCCGAAACACTCCCAAACATCATTTTGGGTCCAATGGAGTAGAATGGATGCTTTGCAACTTTGGTACCCCGAAATAGTGCATTCAGGCTCGAACACAAGTTTTGCATCTTTTACGTCCTATAGGTTAGCGAAATGCTCTGAAACACTCCAAAACATCATTTTGTTTCCAATGGAGTAGAATGGATGCTTCGCAACTTTGGTACCCTGAAATACTGCATTCAGGCTCGAACACTGGTTTTGCATCTTTTACATGCCGAAGGTTAGCGAAATGCTCTGAAACACTCCCGAACATCATTTTGGGTCGAATGGACTAGAATGGATGCTTCCCAACTTTGGTACCCCGAAAAAGTGCACTCAGGCTCGAACACAAGTTTTGTACCTTTTAACGTGCCGAAGGCTAGCGAAATGCTCCGAAACACTCCCAAACATCATTTTGGTTCCAATGGAGTAGAATGGAAGCTTTGCAACTTTGGTACCACGAAATAGTGCATTCAGGCTCGAACACAAGTTTTGCATCTTTTACGTGCTGATGGTTAGCGAAATGCTCCGAAACACTCCCAAACATCATTTTGGGTCCAATGGAGTAGAATGGATGCTTTGCAACTTTGGTACCCCGAAATAGTGCATTCGGGCTCGAACACAAGTTTTGCATCTTTTACGTCCAATAGGTTAGCGAAATGCTCTGAAACACTATCAAACATCATTTTGGTTCCAATGGAGTAGAATGGATGCTTCGACTCTTTGGTACCCTGAAATACTACATTCTGGCTTGTACAAAAGTTTTGCATCTTTTACGCACCGAAGGTTAGGGAAGTGCTCTGAAACACTCCCAAACATCATTTTGGGTCGAATGGACTAGAATGGATGCTTCCCAACTTTGGTACCCGAAATAGTGGACTCAGGCTCGAACAAAGTTTAGCATCTTTTTACGTGCCGAATGTTAGCGAAATACTCCGAAACACTCCCAAACATCATTTTGGTTCCAATGGAGTAGAATGGATGCTTCGCAACTTTGGTACCCCGAAATAGTGCATTCAGGCTCGAACACAAGTTTTGCATCTTTTACGTGCCGAAGGTTAGCGAAATGCTCCGAAAGACTCCCAAACATCATTTTAATTTCAATGGAGTAGAATGGATGCTTCGCAACTTTGGTACCCCGAAATACTGCATTTAGGCTCGAACACAGGTTTTGCATCTTTTACATGCCGAAGGTTAGCGAAATGCTCCGAAACACTCCCAAACAACATTTTGGGTCGATTTGACTAGAATGGATACTTCCCAACTTTGGTACCCCGAAACAGTGCACTCAGGCTCGAACACAAGTTTTGCACCTTTTTACGTGCCGAAGGCTAGCGAAATGCTCCGAAACACTCCCAAACATTATTTTGGTTCCAATGGAGTAGAATGGATGCTTTGCAACTTTGGTACCCCGAAATAGTGCATTCAGGCTCGAACAAAAGTTTTGCATCTTTTACGTGCCGATGGTTAGCGAAATGATCCGAAACACTCCCAAACATCATTTTGGGTCCAATGGAGTAGAATGGATGCTTTGCAACTTTGGTACCCCAAAATAGTGCATTCAGGCTCGAACACAAGTTTTGCATCTTTTACGTCCAATAGGTTAGCGAAATGCTCTGAAACACTCTCAAACATCATTTCGGTTCCAATGGAGTAGAATGGATGCTTCGACTCTTTGGAACCCTGAAATACTGCATTCAGGCTTGAACAAAAGTTTTGCATCTTTTACGTGCCGAAGGTTAGCGAAGTGCTCTGAAACACTCCCAAACATCATTTTGGGTCGAATGGACTAGAATGGATGCTTTGCAACTTTAGTACCCCGAAATAGTGCATTCAGGCTCGAACACAAGTTTTGCATCTTTTACGTCCAATAGGTTAGCGAAATGCTCTGAACCACTCCCAAACATCATTTTGGTTCCAATGGAGTAGAATGGATGCTTCGCAACTTTGGTACCCCGAAATAGTGCATTCAGTCTCGAACACAAGTTTTGCATCTTTGACGTGCCGAAGGTTAGCGAAATGCTCCGAAACACTTCCAAACATCATTTTGGTTCCAATGGAGTAGAATGGATGCTTCGGAACTTTGGTACCCCGAAATAGTGCATTCAAGCTCGAACACAAGTTTTGCATCTTTTACGTGTCGAAGGTTAGCGAAATGGTCCGAAACAATCCCAAACATCATTTTGGTTCCAATTGAGTAGAATGGATGCTTTGCAACTTCGGTACCCCAAAATAGTGCATTTCGGCCCGAAACACAAGTTTTGCATCTTTTTACGTGCTGAAGGTTAGCAAAATGCTTCGAAACACTCCCAAACATCATTTTGCTTGCAATGGAGTAGAATGGATGCTTCGACTCTTTGGTACCCTGAAATACTGCATTCAGGCTCGAACAAAAGTTTTGCGTCTGTTACGTGCCGAAGGTTAGCGAAGTGCTCTGAAACACTCCCAAACATCATTTTGGGTCGAATGGACTAGAATGGATGCTTCCCAACTTTGGTACCCAAAATATTGCACTCAGGCTCGAACACAAGTTTAGCATCTTTTTACGTGCCGAAGGTTAGCAAAATACTCCGAAACACTCCCAAACATCATTTTGGTTCCAATGGAGTAGAATGGATGCTGCGCAACTTTGGTACCCCGAAATAGTGCATTCAGGCCGGAACACAAGTTTTGCATCTTTTACGTGCCGAAGGTTAGCGAAATGCTCCGAAACACTCGCAAACATTATTTTGATTTCAATGGAGTAGAATGGATGCTTCACAACTTTGGTACCCCGAAATACTGCATTTAGGCTCGAACACAGTTTTTGCATCTTTTACATGCCGAAGGTTAGCGAAATGCTCCGAAACACTCCCAAACTTCATTTTGGGTCGATTGGACTAGAATGGATGCTTCCCAACTTTGGTACCACGAAACAGTGCACTCAGGCTCGAACACAAGTTTTGCACCATTTTACGTGCCGAAGGCTAGCGAAATGCTCCGAAACACTCCCAAACATCATTTTGGTTCCAATGGAGTAGAATGGATGCTTGGCAACTTTGGTACCCCGAAATAGTGCAATCAGGCTCGAACACAAGTTTTGCATCTTTTACGTGCCGATGTTTAGCGAAATGCTCCGAAACACTCCCAAACATCATTTTGGGTCCAATGGAGTAGAATGGATGCTTTGCAACTTTGGTACCCCGAAATAGTGCATTCAGGCTCGAACACAAGTTTTGCATCTTTTACGTCCTATACGTTAGCGAAATGCTCTGAAACACTCCAAAACATCATTTTGTTTCCAATGGAGTAGAATGGATGCTTCGCAACTTTGGTACCCTGAAATACTGCATTCAGGCTCGAACACTGGTTTTGCATCTTTTACATGCCGAAGGTTAGCGAAATGCTCTGAAACACTCCCGAACATCATTTTGGGTCGAATGGACTAGAATGGATGCTTCCCAACTTTGGTACCCCGAAAAAATGCACTCAGGCTCGAACACAAGTTTTGCACCTTTTAACGTGCCGAAGGCTAGCGAAATGCTCCGAAACACTCCCAAACATCATTTTGGTTCCAATGGAGTAGAATGGAAGCTTTGCAACTTTGGTACCCCGAAATAGTGCATTCAGGCTCGAACACAAGTTTTGCATCTTTTACGTGCTGATGGTTAGCGAAATGCTCCGAAACACTCCCAAACATCATTTTGGGTCCAATGGAGTAGAATGGATGCTTTGCAACTTTGGTACCCCGAAATAGTGCATTCAGGCTCGAACACAAGTTTTGCATCTTTTACGTCCAATGGGTTAGCGAAATGCTCTGAAACACTCTCAAACATCATTTTGGTTCCAATGGAGTAGAATGGATGCTTCGACTCTTTGGTACCCTGAAATACTACATTCAGGCTTGTACAAAAGTTTTGCATCTTTTACGCGCCGAAGGTTAGGGAAGTGCTCTGAAACACTCCCAAACATCATTTTGGGTCGAATGGACTAGAATGGATGCTTCCCAACTTTGGTACCCGAAATAGTGGACTCAGGCTCGAACAAAGTTTAGCATCTTTTTACGTGCCGAAGGTTAGCGAAATACTCCGAAACACTCCCAAACATCATTTTGGTTCCAATGGAGTAGAATGGATGCTTCGCAACTTTGGTACCCCGAAATAGTGCATTCAGGCTCGAACACAAGTTTTGCATCTTTTACGTGCCGAAGGTTAGCGAAATGCTCCGAAAGACTCCCAAGCATCATTTTAATTTCAATGGAGTAGAATGGATGCTTCGCAACTTTGGTACCCCGAAATACTGCATTTAGGCTCGAACACAGGTTTTGCATCTTTTACATGCCGAAGGTTAGCGAAATGCTCCGAAACACTCCCAAACAACATTTTGGGTCGATTTGACTAGAATGGATACTTCCCAACTTTGGTACCCCGAAACAGTGCACTCAGGCTCGAACACAAGTTTTGCACCTTTTTACGTGCCGAAGGCTAGCGAAATGCTCCGAAACACTCCCAAACATCATTTTGGTTCCAATGGAGTAGAATGGATGCTTTGCAACTTTGGTACCCCGAAATAGTGCATTGAGGCTCGAACACAAGTTTTGCATCTTTTACGTGCCGATGGTTAGCGAAATGATCCGAAACACTCCCAAACATCATTTTGGGTCGAATGGAGTAGAATGGATGCTTTGCAACTTTGGTACCCCAAAATAGTGCATTCAGGCTCGAACACAAGTTTTGCATCTTTACGTGCCGAAGGTTAGCGAAATGCTCTGAAACACTCCCAAACATGATTTTGATTTCAATGGAGTAGAATGGATGCTTCGCAACTTTGGTACCCCGAAATAGTGCATTCAGGCTCGAACACAAGTTTTGCATCTTTTACGTGTCGAAGGTTAGCGAAATGCTTCGAAACACTCCCAAACATCATTTTGATTTCAATGGAGTAGAATGGATGCTTCGCAACTTTGGTACCCCGAAATACTGCATTTAGGCTCGAACACAGGTTTTGCATCTTTTACATGCCGAAGGTTAGCGAAATGCGCCGAAACACTCCCAAACATCATTTTGGGTCGAATGGACTAGAATAGAAGATCCCAACTTTGGTAGCCCGAAAAAGTGCACTGAAGCTCGAACACAAGTTTTTGCATCTTTCTACGTGCCGAAGGTTAGCGAAATGCTCCGAAACACTACCAAACATCATTTTGGGTCCAATAAAGTAGAATGGATGGTTCCCAACTTTGGTAGCCCGAAAAAGTGCACTCAAGCTCGAACACAAGTTTTTGCATCTTTTTACGTGCCGAAGATTAGCGAAATGCTCCGAAACACTCCCAAACATCATTTTGGGTCGAATGGACTAGAATGGATGCTTCCCAACTTTGGTAGCCTGAAAAAGTGCAGTCAGGCTCGAACACAAATTTTGCATCTTTTATGTCCCAAAGGTTAGCAAAATGCTCCGAAACACTCCCAAACATCATTTTGGTTTCAATGTTGTATAATGGATGCTTCGCAACTTCGGTACCCCGAAATAGTGCATTCAGGCCTGAAACACAAGTTTTGCATCTTTTTACATGCCGAAGGCTAGCGAAATGCTCCGAAACAGTCCCAAACATCATTTTGGTTCCAATGGAGTAGAATGGATGCTTCGTAAGTTCGGTACCCCGAAATAGTGCATTCAGGCCCGAACACAAGTTTTGCATCTTTTTACATGTTGAAGGTTAGAGAAATGCTCTGAAACACTCCCAAACATCATTTTGGTTCCAATGGAGTAGAATGGATGCTTCGCAACTTTGGTACCCCGAAATACTGCATTCAGGCTCGAACATAGGTTTTGCATCTTTTACGTGCCGAAGGTTAGCGAAATGCTCCGAAACACACCCAAACATCATTTTGGGTCGAATGGACTAGAATGGATGCTTCCCAACTTTAGTACCCCGAAACAGTGCACTCAGGCTCTAACACAAGTTTTGCACCTTTTTACGTGCCGAAGGCTAGCTAAATGCTCTGAAACGCTCCCTAACATCATTTTGGTTCCAATGGAGTAGAATGGATGCTTTGCAACATTGGTACCCCGAAATAGTGCATTCAGGCTCGAACACAAGTTTTGCATCTTTTACGTCCAAAAGGTTAGGGAAATACTCCGAAACACTCCCAAACATCATTTTGGTTCCAATGGAGTAGAATGGATGCTTCGCAACTTTGGTACACCGAAATAGTGCATTCAGGCTCGAACACAAGTTTTGCATCTTTTACGTGCCGAAGGTTTTTTTTTGAGAAACATTTTACGTGCCGAAGGTTAGCGAAATGCTCCGAAACATTCCCAAACATCATTTTGATTTCAATGGAGTAGAATGGATACTTCGCAACTTTGGTACCCCGAAATACTGCATTTAGGCTCGAACACAGGTTTTGCATCTTTTAGATACCGAAGGTTTTTGAAATGCTCCGAAACAATCCCAAACATCATTTTGGGTCCAATGGAGTAGAAGGATGCTTCGCAACTTTGGTACCCTGAAATACTGCATTCAGGCTCGAACACACTGGTTTTGCATCTTTTCCGTGCTGAAGGTTAGCGAAGTGCTCTGAAACACTCCTAACCATCATTTTGTGTCGAATGGACTAGAATGGATGCTTCCCAACTTTGGTACCCGAAATAGTGCACTCAGGCTCGAACACAAGTTTAGCATCTTTTTACGTGCCGAAGGTTAGCGAAATACTCCGAAACACTCCCAAACATCATTTTGGTTCCAGTGGAGTAGAATGGATGCTTCGCAACTTTGGTACCCCGAAATAGTGCATTCAGGCTCGAACACAAGTTTTGCATCTTTTACGTGCCGAAGGTTAGCGAAATGCTCCGAAACACTCAAAAACATCATTTTGATTTTAATGGAGTAGAATGGATGCTTCGCAAATTTGCTACCCCGAAATACTGCATTTAGGCTCGAACACAGGTTTTGCTTCTTTTACATGCCGAAGGTTAGCGAAATGCTCCGAAACACTCCCAAACATCATTTTGGGTCGAATGGACTAGAATGGATGCTTCCCAACTTTGGTAGCCCGAAAAAGTGCACTGAAGCTCGAAAACAAGTTTTTGCATCTTTTTACGTGCCGAAGGTTAGCGAAATGCTCTGAACCACTACCAAACATAATTTTGGGTCCAATGGAGTAGAATGGATGCTTCCCAACTTTGGTAGCCCGAAAAAGTGCACTCAGGCTCGAACACAAGTTTTTGCATCTTTTTACGTGCCGAAGGTTAGCGAAATGCTCCGAAACACTCCCAAACATCATTTTGGGTCGAATGGACTAGAATGGATGCTTCCCAACTTTGGTAGCCCGAAAAAGTGCATTCAGGCACGAACACAAGTTTTGCATCTTTTGTGTCCCAAAGGCTAGTAAAATGCTCCGAAACACTCCCAAACATCATTTAGGTTCCAATGGAGTAGAATGGATGCTTCACAATTTCGGTACCCCGAAATAGTGCATTCAGGCTCGAAACACAAGTTTTGCATCTTTTTACATGCCGAAGGCTAGCGAAATGCTCCGAAACAGTCCCAAACATAATTTTGGTTCCAATGGAGTGGAATGGATGCTTCGCAAGTTCGGTACCCCGAAATAGTGCATTCAGGCCCGAACACAAGATTTGCATCTTTTTACATGTCGAAGGTTAGAGAAATGCTCCGAAACACTCCCAAACATCATTTTGGTTCCCATGGAGTAGAATGGATGCTTCGCAACTTTGGTACCCCGAAATACTGCATTCAGGCTCGAACACAGGTTTTGCATCTTTTACGTGCCGAAGGTAAGTGAAATGCTCTGAAACACTCCCAAACATCATTTTGGGTCGAATGGACCAGAATGGATGCTTCCCAACTTTGGTACCCCGAAACAGAGCACTCAGGCTCGAACACAAGTTTTGCACCTTTTTGCGTGCCGAAAGCTAGCGAAATGCTCCGAAACACTCCCAAACATCATTTTGGTTCCAATGGAGTACTATGGATGCTTTGCAACTTTGGTACCCCGAAATAGTGCATTTTGGCTCGAACACAAGTTTTGCATCTTTTACGTGCCGATGGTTAGCGAAATGCTCCGAAACACTCCCAAACATCATTTTGGGTCCAATGGAGTAGAATCGATGCTTTGCAACTTTGGTACCCCGAAATAGTGCATTCAGGCTCGAACACAAGTTTTGCATCTTTTACGTCCAAAAGGTTAGCGAAATGCTCTGAAACACTCCCAAACATCATTTTGGTTCCAATGGAGTAGAATGGATGCTTCGCAACTTTGGTACCTCGAAATAGAGCACTCAGGCTTGAACACAAGTTTTGCATCTTTTTACGTCCCAAAGGTTAGCGAAATGCTCCGAAACACTCCCAAATATCATTTTCGTTCCAATGGAGGAGAATGGATGCTTCGCAACTTTGGTACCCTGAAATACTGCATTCAGGCTCGAACACAAGTTTTGCATCTTTTACGTGCCGAAGGTTAGCGAAGTGCTCTGAAACACTCCCAAACTTCATTTTCGGTCGAATGGACTAGAATGGATGCTTCCCAACTTTGGTACCCCGAAACAGTGGACTCAGGCTCGAACACAAGTTTTGCAGCTTTTTACGTACCGAAACCTAGCGAAAAGCTCCGAAACACTCCCAAACATCATTTTGGTTCCAATGGAGTAGTATGGATGCTTTGCAACTTTGGTTCCCCGAAATAGTGCATTCAGGCTCGAACACAAGTTTTGCATCTTTTACGTGCCGATGGTTAGCGAAATGCTCCAAAACACTCCAAAAACATCATTTTGGGTCCAATGGAGTGGAATGGATGCTTTGCAACTTTGGTACCCCGAAATAGTGCGTTCAGGCTCGAACACAAGTTTTGCATCTTTTACGTCCAAAAGGTTAGCGAAATGCTCTGAAACACTCCCAAACATCATTTTGGTTCCAATGGAGTAGAACGGATGCTTCGCAACTTTGGTACCCTGAAATACTGCATTCAGGCTCGAACACAAGTTTTGCATCTTTTATGTGCCGAAGGTTAGCGAAATGCTCCGAAACACTCCCTAACATCATTTTGATTTCAATGGAGTAGAATGGATGGTTCGCAACTTTGGTACCCCGAAATACTGCATTTAGGCTCGAACACAGGTTTTGCATCTTTTACATGCCGAAGGTTAGCGAAATGCTCCGAAACAGTCCCAAACATCATTTTGGGTCGAATGGACTAGAATGGATGCTTCCCAACTTTGGTTGCCCGAAAAAGTGCACTCAAGCTCAAACACAAGTTTTTGCATCTTTTTACGTGCTGAAGGTTAGCGAAATGCTCCGAAACACTACCAAACATCATTTTGGGTCCAATGGAGTAGAATGGATGCTTCTCAACTTTGGTAGACCGAAAATGTGCACTCAGGCTCGAACACAAGTTTTTGCATCTTTTTACGTGCCGAAGGTTAGCGAAATGATCCGAAACACTCCCAAACATCATTTTGGGTCGAATGGACTAGAATGCATGCTTCCCAACTTTGGTAGCCCGAAAAAGTGCATTCAGGCTCGAACACAAGTTTTGCATCTTTTATGACCCAAAGGTTAGTAAAATGCTCTGAAACACTCCCAAACATCATTTTGGTACCAATGGAGTAGAATGGATGCTTCGCAACTTCGGTACCCCGAAATATTGCATTCAGGCCCGAAACACAAGTTTTGCATCTTTTTACATGCCGAAGGCTAGCGAAATGCTCCGAAACAGTCCCAAACATCATTTTGGTTCCAATGGAGTAGAATGGATGCTTCGCAAGTTCGGTACCCCGAAATAGTGCATTCAGGCCCGAACACAGGTTTTGCATCTTTTACGTGCCGAAGGTAAGCGAAATGCTCCGAAACACTCCCAAACATCATTTTTGGTCGATTGGACTAGAATGGATGCTTCCCAACTTTGGTACCCCGAAACAGTGCACTCAGGCTCGAACACAAGTTTTGCACCTTTTTACGTGCCGAAAGCTAGCGAAATGCTCCGAAACACTCCCAAACATCATTTTGGTTCCAATGGAGTAGTATGGATGCTTTGCAACTTTGGTACCCCGAAATAGTGCATTCAGGCTCGAACACAAGTTTTGCATCTTTTACGTGCTGATGGTTAGCGAAATGCTCCAAAACACTCCCAAACATCATTTTGGGTCCAATGGAGTGGAATGGATGCTTTGTAACTTTGGTACCCTGAAATAGTGCGTTCAGGCTCGAACGCAAGTTTTGCATCTTTTACGTCCAAAAGGTTAGCGAAATGCTCCGAAACAGTCCCAAACATCATTTTGGGTCGAATGGACTAGAATGGATGCTTCCCAACTTTGGTTGCCCGAAAAAGTGCACTCAAGCTCAAACACAAGTTTTTGCATCTTTTTACGTGCTGAAGGTTAGCGAAATGCTCCGAAACACTACCAAACATCATTTTGGGTCCAATGGAGTAGAATGGATGCTTCTCAACTTTGGTAGACCGAAAATGTGCACTCAGGCTCGAACACAAGTTTTTGCATCTTTTTACGTGCCAAAGGTTAGCGAAATGATCCGAAACACTCCCAAACATCATTTTGGGTCGAATGGACTAGAATGCATGCTTCCCAACTTTGGTAGCCCGAAAAAGTGCATTCAGGCTCGAACACAAGTTTTGCATCTTTTATGACCCAAAGGTTAGTAAAATGCTCTGAAACACTCCCAAACATCATTTTGGTACCAATGGAGTAGAATGGATGCTTCGCAACTTCGGTACCCCGAAATATTGCATTCAGGCCCGAAACACAAGTTTTGCATCTTTTTACATGCCGAAGGCTAGCGAAATGCTCCGAAACAGTCCCAAACATCATTTTGGTTCCAATGGAGTAGAATGGATGCTTCGCAAGTTCGGTACCCCGAAATAGTGCATTCAGGCCCGAACACAGGTTTTGCATCTTTTACGTGCCGAAGGTAAGCGAAATGCTCCGAAACACTCCCAAACATCATTTTTGGTCGATTGGACTAGAATGGATGCTTCCCAACTTTGGTACCCCGAAACAGTGCACTCAGGCTCGAACACAAGTTTTGCACCTTTTTACGTGCCGAAAGCTAGCGAAATGCTCCGAAACACTCCCAAACATCATTTTGGTTCCAATGGAGTAGTATGGATGCTTTGCAACTTTGGTACCCCGAAATAGTGCATTCAGGCTCGAACACAAGTTTTGCATCTTTTACGTGCTGATGGTTAGCGAAATGCTCCAAAACACTCCCAAACATCATTTTGGGTCCAATGGAGTGGAATGGATGCTTTGTAACTTTGGTACCCTGAAATAGTGCGTTCAGGCTCGAACGCAAGTTTTGCATCTTTTACGTCCAAAAGGTTAGCGAAATGCTCTGAAACACTCCCAAACATCATTTTGGTTCCAATGGAGTAGAATGGATGCTTCGCAACTTTGGTACCCTGAAATACTGCATTCAGGCTCGAACACAAGTTTTGCATCTTTTACGTGCCGAAGGTTAGCGAAGTGCTCCGAAACACTCCCAAACTTCATTTTGGGTTGAATGGACTGGATGCTTCCCAACTTTGGTACCCAAAATAGTGCACTCAGGCTCGAACACAAGTTTAGCATATTTTTACGTGCCGAAGGTTAGCAAAATACACCGAAACACTCCCAAACATCATTTTGGTTCCAATGGAGTAGAATGGATGCTTCGCAACTTTGGTACCTCGAAATAGTGCATTCAGGCTCGTACACAAG
Source organism: Cenchrus fungigraminus (assembly GCA_036936925.1). NCBI lineage: Eukaryota > Viridiplantae > Streptophyta > Magnoliopsida > Poales > Poaceae > Cenchrus > Cenchrus fungigraminus. Next base: position 47,692 of record JAQONI010000078.1, read on the forward strand.
TTTTGCATCTTTTATGTGCCGTAGGTTAGCGAAGTGCTCTGAAACACTCCCAAACATCATTTTTGGTCGATTGGACTAGAATGGATGCTTCCCAACTTTGGTACCCCGAAACAGTGCACTCAGGCTCGAACACAAGTTTTGCATCTTTTACGTGCCGAAGGTTAGCGAAGTGCTCCGAAACACTCCCAAACTTCATTTTGGGTTGAATGGACTGGATGCTTCCCAGCTTTGGTACCCAAAATAGTGCACTCAGGCTCGAACACAAGTTTAGCATATTTTTACGTGCCGAAGGTTAGCAAAATACACCGAAACACTCCCAAACATCATTTTGGTTCCAATGGAGTAGAATGGATGCTTCCCAACTTTGGTACCTCGAAATAGTGCATTCAGGCTCGTACACAAGTTTTGCATCTTTTATGTGCCGTAGGTTAGCGAAGTGCTCTGAAACACTCCCAAACTTCATTTTCGGTCGAATGGACTAGAATGGATGCTTCCCAACTTTGGTATCCCGAAACAGTGCACTCAGGCTCGAACACAAGTTTTGCACCTTTTTACGTGCCGAAAGCTAGCGAAATGCTCCGAAACACTCCCAAACATCATTTTGGTTCCAATGGAGTAGTATGGATGCTTTGCAACTTTGGTACCCCGAAATAGTGCATTCAGGCTCGAACACAACTTTTGCATCTTTTACGTGCCGATGGTTAGCGAAATGCTCCAAAACACTCCCAAACATCATTTTGGGTCCAATGGAGTGGAATGGATGCTTTGCAACTTTGGTACCCCGAAATAGTGCGTTCAGGCTCGAACACAAGTTTTGCATCTTTTACGTCCAAAAGGTTAGCGAAATGCTCTGAAACACTCCCAAACATCATTTTGGTTCCAATGGAGTAGAATGGATGCTTCGCAACTTTGATACCCTGAAATATTGCATTCAGGCTCGAACGCAAGTTTTGCATCTTTTACGTCCAAAAGGTTAGCGAAATGCTCTGAAACACTCCCAAACATCATTTTGGTTCCAATGGAGTAGAATGGATGCTTCGCAACTTTGGTACCCTAAAATACTGCATTCAGGCTCGAACACAAGTTTTGCATCTTTTACGTGCCGAAGGTTAGCGAAGTGCTCCGAAACACTCCCAAACTTCATTTTGGGTCGAATGGACTGGATGCTTCCCAACTTTGGTACCCAAAATAGTGCACTCAGGCTCGAACACAAGTTTAGCATATTTTTACGTGCCGAAGGTTAGCAAAATACACCGAAACACTCCCAAACATCATTTTGGTTCCAATGGAGTAGAATGGATGCTTCGCAACTTTGGTACCTCGAAATAGTGCATTCAGGCTCGTACACAAGTTTTGCATCTTTTATGTGCCGAAGGTTAGCGAAATGCTCCGAAACACTCCCAAACATCATTTTTGGTCGATTGGACTAGAATGGATGCTTCCCAACTTTGGTACCCCGAAACAGTGCACTCAGGCTCGAACACAAGTTTTGCACCTTTTTACGTGCCGAAAGCTAGCGAAATGCTCCGAAACACTCCCAAACATCATTTTGGTTCCAATGGAGTAGTATGGATGCTTTGCAACTTTGGTACCCCGAAATAGTGCATTCAGGCTCGAACACAAGTTTTGCATCTTTTACGTGCTGATGGTTAGCGAAATACTCCAAAACACTCCCAAACATCATTTTGGGTCCAATGGAGTGGAATGGATGCTTTGTAACTTTGGTACCCTGAAATAGTGCGTTCAGGCTCGAACGCAAGTTTTGCATCTTTTACGTCCAAAAGGTTAGCGAAATGCTCTGAAACACTCCCAAACATCATTTTGGTTCCAATGGAGTAGAATGGATGCTTCGCAACTTTGGTACCCTGAAATACTGCATTCAGGCTCGAACACAAGTTTTGCATCTTTTACGTGCCGAAGGTTAGCGAAGTGCTCCGAAACACTCCCAAACTTCATTTTGGGTTGAATGGACTGGATGCTTCCCAACTTTGGTACCCAAAATAGTGCACTCAGGCTCGAACACAAGTTTAGCATCTTTTTACGTGCCGAAGGTTAGCAAAATACACCGAAACACTCCCAAACATCATTTTGGTTCCAATGGAGAAGAATGGATGCTTCACAACTTTGGTACCTCGAAATAGTGCATTCAGGCTCGTACACAAGTTTTGCATCTTTTATGTGCCGTAGGTTAGCGAAGTGCTCTGAAACACTCCCAAACTTCATTTTCGGTCGAATGGACTAGAATGGATGCTTCCCAACTTTGGTACCCCGAAACAGTGCACTCAGGCTCGAACACAAGTTTTGCACCTTTTTACGTGCCGAAAGCTAGCGAAATGCTCCGAAACACTCCCAAACATCATTTTGGTTCCAATGGAGTAGTATGGATGCTTTGCAACTTTGGTACCCCGAAATAGTGCATTCAGGCTCGAACACAACTTTTGCATCTTTTACGTGCCGATGGTTAGCGAAATGCTCCAAAACACTCCCAAACATCATTTTGGGTCCAATGGAGTGGAATGGATGCTTTGCAACTTTGGTACCCCGAAATAGTGCGTTCAGGCTCGAACACAAGTTTTGCATCTTTTACGTCCAAAAGGTTAGCGAAATGCTCTGAAACACTCCCAAACATCATTTTGGTTCCAATGGAGTAGAATGGATGCTTCGCAACTTTGATACCCTGAAATATTGCATTCAGGCTCGAACACAAGTTTTGCATCTTTTACGTGCCGAAGGTTAGCGAAGTGCTCCGAAACACTCCCAAACATCATTTTGGGTCGAATGGACTGGATGCTTCCCAACTTTGGTACCCGAAATAGTGCACTCAGGCTCGAACACAAGTTTAGCATCTTTTTACGTGCCGAAGCTTAGCAAAATACTCCGAAACACACCCAAACATCATTTTGGTTCCAATGGAGTAGAATGGATGCTTCGCAACTTTGGTACCCCGAAATAGTGCATTCAGGCTCGAACACAAGTTTTGCATCTTTTATGTGCCGAAGGTTAGCGAAATGCTCTGAAACACTCCCTAACATCATTTTGATTTCAATGGAGTAGAATGGATGGTTCGCAACTTTGGTACCCCGAAATACTGCATTTAGGCTCGAACACAGGTTTTGCATCTTTTACATGCCGAAGGTTAGCGAAATGCTCCGAAACAGTCCCAAACATCATTTTGGGTCGAATGGACTAGAATGGATGCTTCCCAACTTTGGTACCCGAAATAGTGCACTCAGGCTCGAACACAAGTTTAGCATCTTTTTACGTGCCGAAGGTTAGAAAAATACACCGAAACACTCCCAAACATCATTTTGGTTCCAATGGACTAGAATGGATGTTTCGCAACTTTGGTACCTCGAAATAGTGCATTCAGGCTCGTACACAAGTTTTGCATCTTTTATGTGCCGAAGGTTAGCGAAATGCTCCGAAACACTCCCAAACATCATTTTGATTTCAATGGAGTAGAATGGATGGTTCGCAACTTTGGTACCCCGAAATACGGCATTTAGGCTCGAACACAGGTTTTGCATCTTTTACATGCCGAAGGTTAGCGAAATGCTCCGAAACAGTCCCAAACATCATTTTGGGTCGAATGGACTAGAATGGATGCTTCCCAACTTTGGTTGCCCGAAAAAGTGCACTCAAGCTCGAACACAAGTTTTTGCATCTTTTTACGTGCCGAAGATTAGCGAAATGCTCCGAAACACTACCAAACATCATTTTGGGTCCAATGGAGTAGAATCGATGCTTCCCAACTTTCGTAGCCCGAAAAGGTGCACTTAGGCTCGAACACAAGTTTTTGCATCTTTTTACGTGCCGAAGGTTAGAGAAATGCTCCGAAACACTCCCAAACAACATTTTGGGTCGAATGGACTAGAATGGATGCTTCCCAACTTTGGTAGCCCGAAATAGTGCATTCAGGCTCGAACACAAGTTTTGCATCTTTTATGACCCAAAGGTTAGAAAATGCTCCGAAACACTCCCAAACATCATTTTGGTTCCAATGGAGTAGAATGGATGCTTCGCAACTTCGGTACCCCGAAATAGTGCATTCAGGCCCGAAACAGAAATTTTGCATCTTTTTACATGCCGAAGGCTAGCGAAATGCTCCGGAACAATCCCAAACATCATTTTGGATCCAATGGAGTAGAATGGATGCTTCGCAAGTACGGTACCCCGAAATAGTGCATTCAGGCCCGAACACAAGTTTTGCATCTTTTATGTGCCGAAGGTAAGCAAAATGCTCTGAAACACTCCCAAACATCATTTTGGGTCGAATGGACTAGAATGGATGCTTCCCAACTTTGGTACCCCGAAACAGTGCACTTAGGCTCGAACACAAGTTTTGCACCTTTTTACGTGCCGAAAGCTAGCGAAATGCGCCGAAACACTCCCAAACATCATTTTGGTTCCAATGGAGTAGTATGGATGCTTTGCAACTTTGGTACCCCGAAATAGTGCATTCAGGCTCGAACAGAAGTTTTGCATCTTTTACGTGCCGATGGTTAGCGAAATGCTCCGAAACACTCCCAAACATCATTTTGGGTCCAATGCAGTGGAATGGATGCTTTGCAACTTTGGTACCCCGAAATAGTGCATTCAGGCTCGAACACAAGTTTTGCATATTTTACGTCCAAAAGGTTAGCGAAATGCTCTGAAACACTCCCAAACATCATTTTGGTTCCAATGGAGTAGAATGGATGCTTCGCAACTTTGGTACACTGAAATACTGCATTCAGGCTCGAACACAAGTTTTGCATCTTTTACGTGCAGAAGGTTAGCGAAGTGCTCTGAAACACTCCCAAACATCATTTTAGGTCGAATGGACTAGAATGGATGCTTCCCAACTTTGGTACCCGAAATAGTGCACTCAGGCTCGAACACATGTTTAGTATCTTTTTACGTGTCGAAGGTTAGCGAAACACTCTGAAACACTCCCAAATATCATTTTGGTTCCAACGGAGTAGAATGTATGCTTCACAACTTTGGTACCCCGAAATGCTGCATTCAGGCTCGAACACAGGTTTTGCATCTTTTACGTTGCGAAGGCTAGCGAAATGCTCCGAAACACTCCCAAACACCATTTTGGTTCCAATGGAGTAGAATGGATGCTTCACAACTTTGGTACCCCGAAATACTGCATTCAGGCTCAAACACAGGTTTTGCATCTTTTACGTGCCGAAGGTAAGCGAAATGCTCCGAAACACTCCCAAACATCATTTTGGGGCGAATGGACTAGAATGGATGCATCCCAACTTTGGTACCCCGAAACAGTGCACTCAGGCTCGAACACAAGTTTTGCACCTTTTTACGTGCTGAAAGCTAGCGAAATGCTCCGAAACACTCCCAAACATCATTTTGGTTCCAATGGAGTAGTATGGATGCTTTGCAACTTTGGTACCCCAAAATAGTGCATTCAGGCTCGAACACAAGTTTGGCATCTTTTACATGCCGATGGTTAGCGAAATGCTCCGAAACACTCCCAAACATCATTTTGGGTCCAATGGAGTAGAATGGATGCTTTGCAACTTTGGTACCCCGAAATAGTCCATTCAGGCTCGAACACAAGTTTTGCATCTTTTACGTCCAAAAGGTTAGCGAAATGCTCTGAAACACACCCAAACATCATTTTGGTTCCAATGGAGTAGAATGGATGCTTCGCAACTTTGGTACCCTGAAATACTGCATTCAGGCTCGAACACAAGTTTTGCATCTTTTACGTGCCGAAGGTTAGCGAAGTGCTCTGAAACACTCCCAAACTTCATTTTCGGTCGAATGGACTAGAATGGATGCATCCCAACTTTGGTACCCCGAAACAGTGCACTCAGGCTCGAACACAAGTTTTGCACCTTTTTACGTGCCGAAACCTAGCGAAATGCTCCGAAACACTCCCAAACATCATTTTGGTTCCAATGGAGTAGTATGGATGCTTTGCAACTTTGGTACCCCGAAATAGTGCATTCAGGCTCGAACACAAGTTTTGCATCTTTTACGTGCCGATGGTTAGCGAAATGCTCCAAAACACTCCAAAAACATCATTTTGGGTCCAATGGAGTGGAATGGATGCTTTGCAACTTTGGTACCCCGAAATAGTGCGTTCAGGCTCGAACACAAGTTTTGCATCTTTTACGTCCAAAAGGTTAGCGAAATGCTCTGAAACACTCCCAAACATCATTTTGGTTCCAATGGAGTAGAATGGAGGCTTCGCAACTTTGGTACCCTGAAATACTGCATTCAGGCTCAAACACAAGTTTTGCATCTTTTATGTGCCGAAGGTTAGCGAAATGCTCCGAAACACTCCCTAACATCATTTTGATTTCAATGGAGTGGAATGGATGGTTCGCAACTTTGGTACCCCGAAATACTGCATTTAGGCTCGAACACAGGTTTTGCATCTTTTACATGCCGAAGGTTAGCGAAATGCTCCGAAACAGTCCCAAACATCATTTTGGGTCGAATGGACTAGAATGGATGCTTCCCAACTTTGGTTGCCCGAAAAAGTGCACTCAAGCTCAAACACAAGTTTTTGCATCTTTTTACGTGCCGAAGGTTAGCGAAATGCTCCGAAACACTACCAAACATCATTTTGGGTCCAATGGAGTAGAATGGATGCTTCTCAACTTTGGTAGACCGAAAATGTGCACTCAGGCTCGAACACAAGTTTTTGCATCTTTTTACGTGCCGAAGGTTAGCGAAATTATCCGAAACACTCCCAAACATCATTTTGGGTCGAATGGACTAGAATGGATGCTTCCCAACTTTGGTAGCCCGAAAAAGTGCATTCAGGCTCGAACACAAGTTTTGCATCTTTTATGACCCAAAGGTTAGTAAAATGCTCTGAAACACTCCCAAACATCATTTTGGTACCAATGGAGTAGAATGGATGCTTCGCAACTTCGGTACCCCGAAATATTGCATTCAGGCCCGAAACACAAGTTTTGCACCTTTTTACATGTCGAAGGCTAGCGAAATGCTCCGAAACAGTCCCAAACATCATTTTGGTTCCAATGGAGTAGAATGGATGCTTCGCAAGTTCGGTACCCCGAAATAGTGCATTCAGGACCGAACACAAGTTTTGCATCTTTTACGTGCCGAAGGTATGCGAAATGCTCTGAAACACTCCCAAACATTATTTTGGGTCGAATGGACTAGAATGGATGCTTCCCAACTTTGGTACCCCGAAACAGTGTACTCTGGCTCGAACACAAGTTTTGCACCTTTTTACGTGCCGAAGGCTAGCGAAATGCTCCGAAACACTCCCAAACATCATTTTGGTTCCAATGGAGTACTATGGATGCTTTGCAACTTTGGTACCCCGAAATAGTGCATTCGGGCTCGAACACAAGTTTTGCATCTTTTACGTGCCGATGGTTAGCGAAATGCTCCGAAACACTCCCAAACATCATTTTGGGTCCAATGGAGTAGAATGGATACTTTGCAACTTTGGTACCCCGAAATAGTCCATTCAGGCTCGAACACAAGTTTTGCATCTTTTACGTCCAAAAGGTTAGCGAAATGCTCTGAAACACTCCCAAACATCATTTTGGTTCCAATGGAGTAGAATGGATGCATCGCAACTTTGGTACCCTGAAATACTGCATTCAGGCTCGAACACAAGTTTTGCATGTTTTACGTGCCGAAGGTTAGCGAAGTGCTCCGAAACACTCCCAAACTTCATTTTGGGTCGAATGGACTGGATGCTTCCCAACTTTGGTACCCGAAATAGTGCACTCAGGCTCGAACACAAGTTTAGCATATTTTTACGTGCCGAAGGTTAGCAAAATACACCGAATCACTCCCAAACATCATTTTGGTTCCAATGGAGTAGAATGGATGCTTCGCAACTTTGGTACCTCGAAATAGTGCATTCAGGCTCGTACACAAGTTTTCCATCTTTTATGTGCCGAAGGTTAGCGAAATGCTCCGAAACACTCCCAAACATCATTTTCGGTCGATTGGACTAGAATGGATGCTTCCCAACTTTGGTACCCCGAAACAGTGCACTCAGGCTCGAACACAAGTTTTGCACCTTTTTACGTGCCGAAAGCTAGCGAAATGCTCCGAAACACTCCCAAACATCATTTTGGTTCCAATGGAGTAGTATGGATGCTTTGCAACTTTGGTACCCCGAAATAGTGCATTCAGGCTCGAACACAAGTTTTGCATCTTTTACGTGCTGATGGTTAGCAAAATGCTCCAAAACACTCCCAAACATCATTTTGGGTCCAATGGAGTGGAATGGATGCTTTGTAACTTTGGTACCCCGAAATAGTGCGTTCAGGCTCGAACGCAAGTTTTGCATCTTTTACGTCAAAAAGGTTAGCGAAATGCTCTGAAACACTCCCAAACATCATTTTGGTTCCAATGGAGTAGAATGGATGCTTCGCAACTTTGGTACCCTGAAATACTGCATTCAGGCTCGAACACAAGTTTTGCATCTTTTACGTGCCGAAGGTTAGCGAAGTGCTCCGAAACACTCCCAAACTACATTTTGGGTTGAATGGACTGGATGCTTCCCAACTTTGGTACCCAAAATAGTGCACTCAGGCTCGAACACAAGTTTAGCATCTTTTACGTGCCGAAGGTTAGCGAAATGCTCCGAAACACTCCCAAACATCATTTTGGTTCCAATGGAGTAGAATGGATGCTTCGCAACTTTGGTACCTCGAAATAGTGCATTCAGGCTCGTACACAAGTTTTGCATCTTTTATGTGCCGAAGGTTAGCGAAGTGCTCTGAAACACACCCAAACTTCATTTTCGGTCGAATGGACTAGAATGGATGCTTCCCAACTTTGGTACCCCGAAACAGTGCACTCAGGCTCGAACACAAGTTTTGCACCTTTTTACGTCCCGAAAGCTAGCGAAATGCTCCGAAACACTCCCAAACACCATTTTGGTTCCAATGGAGTAGTATGGATGCTTTGCAACTTTGGTACCCCGAAATAGTGCATTCAGGCTCGAACACAACTTTTGCATCTTTTACGTGCCGATGGTTAGCGAAATGCTCCAAAACACTCCCAAACATCATTTTGGGTCCAATGGAGTGGAATGGATGCTTTGCAACTTTGGTACCCCGAAATAGTGCGTTCAGGCTCGAACACAAGTTTTGCATCTTTTACGTCCAAAAGGTTAGCGAAATGCTCTGAAACACTCCCAAACATCATTTTGGTTCCAATGGAGTAGAATGGATGCTTCGCAACTTTGGTACCCTCAAATACTGCATTCAGGCTCGAACACAAGTTTTGCATCTTTTACGTGCCGAAGGTTAGCGAAGTGCTCCGAAACACTCCCAAACATCATTTTGGGTCGAATGGACTGGATGCTTCCCAACTTTGGTACCCGAAATAGTGCACTCAGGCTCGAACACAAGTTTAGCATCTTTTTACGTGCCGAAGCTTAGCAAAATACTCCGAAACACACCCAAACATCATTTTGGTTCCAATGGAGTAGAATGGATGCTTCGCAACTTTGGTACCCCGAAATAGTGCATTCAGGCTCGAACACAAGTTTTGCATCTTTTATGTGCCGAAGGTTAGCGAAATGCTCCGAAACACTCCCTAACATCATTTTGATTTCAATGGAGTAGAATGGATGGTTCGCAACTTTGGTACCCCGAAATACTGCATTTAGGCTCGAACACAGGTTTTGCATCTTTTACATGCCGAAGGTTAGCGAAATGCTCCGAAACAGTCCCAAACATCATTTTGGGTCGAATGGACTAGAATGGATGCTTCCCAACTTTGGTACCCGAAATAGTGCACTCAGGCTCGAACACAAGTTTAGCATCTTTTTACGTGCCGAAGGTTAGAAAAATACACCGAAACACTCCCAAACATCATTTTGGTTCCAATGGAGTAGAATGGATGTTTCGCAACTTTGGTACCTCGAAATAGTGCATTCAGGCTCGTACACAAGTTTTGCATCTTTTATGTGCCGAAGGTTAGCGAAATGCTCCGAAACACTCCCAAACATCATTTTGATTTCAATGGAGTAGAATGGATGGTTCGCAACTTTGGTACCCCGAAATACTGCATTTAGGCTCGAACACAGGTTTTGCATCTTTTACATGCCGAAGGTTAGCGAAATGCTCCGAAACAGTCCCAAACATCATTTTGGGTCGAATGGACTAGAATGGATGCTTCCCAACTTTGGTACCCGAAATAGTGCACTCAGGCTCGAACACAAGTTTAGCATCTTTTTACGTGCCGAAGGTTAGAAAAATACACCGAAACACTCCCAAACATCATTTTGGTTCCAATGGAGTAGAATGGATGTTTCGCAACTTTGGTACCTCGAAATAGTGCATTCAGGCTCGTACACAAGTTTTGCATCTTTTATGTGCCGAAGGTTAGCGAAATGCTCCGAAACACTCCCAAACATCATTTTGATTTCAATGGAGTAGAATGGATGGTTCGCAACTTTGGTACCCCGAAATACGGCATTTAGGCTCGAACACAGGTTTTGCATCTTTTACATGCCGAAGGTTAGCGAAATGCTCCGAAACAGTCCCAAACATCATTTTGGGTCGAATGGACTAGAATGGATGCTTCCCAACTTTGGTTGCCCGAAAAAGTGCACTCAAGCTCGAACACAAGTTTTTGCATATTTTTACGTGCCGAAGATTAGCGAAATGCTCCGAAACACTACCAAACATCATTTTGGGTCCAATGGAGTAGAATGGATGCTTCCCAACTTTCGTAGCCCGAAAAGGTGCACTCAGGCTCGAACACAAGTTTTTGCATCTTTTTACGTGCCGAAGGTTAGAGAAATGCTCCGAAACACTCCCAAACAACATTTTGGGTCGAATGGACTAGAATGGATGCTTCCCAACTTTGGTAGCCCGAAAAAGTGCATTCAGGCTCGAACACAAGTTTTGCATCTTTTATGACCCAAAGGTTAGAAAATGCTCCGAAACACTCCCAAACATCATTTTGGTTCCAATGGAGTAGAATGGATGCTTCGCAACTTCGGTACCCCGAAATAGTGCATTCAGGCCCGAAACAGAAATTTTGCATCTTTTTACATGCCGAAGGCTAGCGAAATGCTCCGAAACAGTCCCAAACATCATTTTGGTTCCAATGGAGTAGAATGGATGCTTCACAAGTACGGTACCCCGAAATAGTGCATTCAGGCCCGAACACAAGTTTTGCATCTTTTATGTGCCGAAGGTTAGCGAAATGCTCCAAAACACTCCCAAACATCATTTTGGGTCCAATGGAGTGGAATGGATGCTTTGCAACTTTGGTACCCCGAAATAGTGCGTTCAGGCTCGAACACAAGTTTTGCATCTTTTACGTCCAAAAGGTTAGCGAAATGCTCTGAAACACTCCCAAACATCATTTTGGTTCCAATGGAGTAGAATGGATGCTTCGCAACTTCGGTACCCTGAAATACTGCATTCAGGCTCGAACACAAGTTTTGCATCTTTTACGTGCCGAAGGTTAGCGAAGTGCTCCGAAACACTCCCAAACATCATTTTGGGTCGAATGGACTGGATGCTTCCCAACTTTGGTACCCGAAATAGTGCACTCAGGCTCGAACACAACTTTAGCATCTTTTTACGTGCCGAAGGTTAGCGAAATACTACGAAACACTCCCAAACATCATTTTGGTTCCAATGGAGTAGAATGGATGCTTCGCAACTTTGGTACCCCGAAATAGTGCATTCAGGCTCGAACACAAGTTTTGCATCTTTTATGTGCCGAAGGTTAGCGAAATGCTCCGAAACACTCCCAAACATCATTTTGATTTCAATGGAGTAAAATGGATGCTTCGCAACTTTGGTACCCCGAAATACTGCATTTAGGCTCGAACACAGGTTTTGCATCTTTTACATGCCGAAGGTTAGCGAAATGCTCTGAAACACTCCCAAACATCATTTTGGGTCGAATGGACTAGAATGGATGCTTCCCAACTTTGGTTGCCCGAAAAAGTGCACTCAAGCTCGAACACAAGTTTTTGCATCTTTTTATGTGCCGAAGGTTAGCGAAATGCTCCGAAACACTACCAAACATCGTTTTGGGTCCAATGGAGTCGAATGGATGCTTCCCAACTTTGGTACCCGAAATAGTGCACTCAGGCTCGAACACAACTTTAGCATCTTTTTACGTGACGAAGGTTAGCGAAATACTACGAAACACTCCCAAACATCATTTTGGTTCCAATGGAGTAGAATGGATGCTTCGCAACTTTGGTACCCCGAAATAGTGCATTCAGGCTCGAACACAAGTTTTGCATCTTTTATGTGCCGAAGGTTAGCGAAATGCTCCGAAACACTCCCAAACATCATTTTGATTTCAATGGAGTAAAATGGATCCTTCCCAACTTTGGTACCCCGAAATACTACATTTAGGCTCGAACACA
>JAQONI010000079.1:0-168615 GCA_036936925.1 Cenchrus fungigraminus
AGAACGAAAACATCCATTCTACTCCATTAGACCCAAAATGATGTTTGGCAGTGGATGGGAGCATTTAGCAAACCATCAGCACTTAAAAAGTTGCAAAACTTGTGTTTCGGGCCTGAATGCACTATTTCGGGTTTCCGAAGTTACGAAAATGGTTTTGCAACGAAAACATTCATTCTACTCCAATGGACCCAAAATTATATTTTGCAGTGGTTGGGAGCATTTCGCAAACCTTCGACACGTAAAAAGATGTGAAACTTGTGTTTCGGGCCTGAATGCACAATTTCGGGGTACCGAAGTTGCGAATATGGTTTCGCAACGAAAACATCCATTCTACTCCATTAAACCCAAAATGTTGTTTTGTAGTGGTTGGGAGCATTTCGCAAACCTTCGGCACGTAAAAAGATGGGAAAATTGTGTTTCGGCCCTGAATGCACCATTTCGGGGTACCGAAGTTGCGAATATGGTTTCGCAACGAAAACATACATTCTACTCCATTAAACCCAAAATGATGTTTTGAAGTGGTTGGGAGCATTTCGCAAACCTTCGGCACGTAATAAGATGCGAAACTTGTGTTTCGGGCCTGAATGCATTATTTCGGGATACCGAAGTTGCAAATATGGTTTCGCAACGATAACATCCATTCTACTCCATTAAACCCAAAATGATGTTTCGCAGTGGTTGGGAGCATTTCGCAAACCTTTGGCACATAAAAAGATGCGAAACTTGTGTTTCGTGCCTCAATGAACTATTTCGGGGTTCCACCGTTACGAAAATGGTTTCGCAACGAAAACATCCATTCTACTCCACTAGACCCAAAATGATCTTTTGCAGTGGATGGGTGCATTTCGCAAACCACCAGCACGTAAAAAGATGCGAAACTTGTGTTTCGGGCCTGAATGCACTATTTCGGGTTTCCGAAGTCACGAAAATGGTTCCAGAATGAAAACATCCATTCTACTCCATTAGACCCAAAATGATGTTTTGCAGTGGATGGGAGAATTTGGCAAACCATCAGCACGTAAAAAGATGCGAAACTTGTGTTTCGGGCCTGAATGCACTATTTCGGGTTTCCGAAGTTACGAAAATGGTTTTGCAACAAAAACATTCATTCTACTCCATTAGACCCAAAATGATGTTTTGCAGTGGTTGGGAGCATTTCGCATACCTTCGACACGTAAAAAGATGTGAAACTTTTGTTTCGGGCCTGAATGCACTATTTCGGGATACCGAAGTTGCAAATATGGTTTCACAACGAAAACATCCATTCTACTCCATTAAACCCAAAATGATGTTTCGCAGTGGTTGGGAGCATTTCGCAAACCTTCAGCACGTAAAAAGATGGGAAACTTGTGTTTCGGGCCTGAATGCACCATTTCGGGGTACCGAAGTTGCGAATATGTTTTCGCGACGAAAACATCCATTCTACTATATTAGACCCAAAATGATGTATGGCAGTGGTTGGGAGCATTTCGCAAACCTTTGGCACCTAAAAAGATGCGAAACTTGTGTTTCGTGCCTCAATGCACTATTTCGGGGTTCCACCGTTACGAAAATGGATTCGCAACGAAAACATCCATTCTCTTCCACTAGACCGAAAATGTTGTTTTCAGTGGATGGCAGCATTTGGCAAACCACCAGCATGTAAAAAGATGCGAAACTTCTGTTTCGGGCCTAAATGCACTATTTCGGCTTTCCGAAGTCACGAAAATGGTTTTAGAACGAAAACATCCATTCTACTCCATTAGACCCAAAATGATGTTTGGCAGTGGATGGGAGCATTTGGCAAACCATCAGCACGTAAAAAGTTGCGAAACTTGTGTTTCGGGCCTGAATGCACTATTTCGGGTTTCTGAAGTTACGAAAATGGTTTTGCAACGAAAACATTCATTCTACTCCATTAAACCCAAAATGATGTTTCGCAGTGGTTGGGAGCATTTCGCAAACCTTCGGCACGTAAAAAGATGGGAAACTTGTCTTTCGGGCCTGAAGGCACCATTTCGGGGTACCGAAGTTGCGAATATGGTTTTGCAACGAAAACATCCATTCTACTCTATTAGACCGAAAATGATGTATGGCAGTGATTGGGAGCATTTCGCAAACCTTTGGCACATAAAAAGATGCGAAGCTTGTGTTTCGTGCCTCAATGCACTATTTTGGGGTTCCACCATTACGAAAATGGTTTCGCAACAAAAACATCCATTCTACTCCACTAGACCCAAAATGATGTTTTGCAGTGGATGGGAGCATTTGGCAAACCACCAGCACGTAAAAATATGCGAAACTTGTGTTTCGGGCCTGAATGCACTATTTCGGGTTTCCGAAGTCACGAAAATGGTTTTAGAATGAAAACATCCATTCTACTCCATTAGACCCAAAATGATGTTTTGCAGTGGATGGGAGAATTTGGCAAACCATCAGCACGTAAAAAGATGCGAAACTTGTGTTTCGGGCCTGAGTGCACTATTTCGGGTTTTCGAAGTTACGAAAATGGTTTTGCAACAAAAACATTCATTCTACTCCATTAGACCCAAAATGATGTTTTGCAGTGGTTGGGAGCATTTCGCAAACCTTCGACACGTAAAAAGATGTGAAACTTTTGTTTCGGGCCTGAATGCACTATTTCGGGATACCGAAGTTGCAAATATGGTTTCACAACGAAAACATCCATTCTACTCCATTAAACCCAAAATGATGTTTCGCAGTGGTTGGGAGCATTTCGCAAACCTTCGGCACGTAAAAAGATGGGAAACTTGTCTTTCGGGCCTGAAGGCACCATTTCGGGGTACCGAAGTTGCGAATATGGTTTTGCAACGAAAACATCCATTCTACTCTATTAGACCGAAAATGATGTATGGCAGTGATTGGGAGCATTTCGCAAACCTTTGGCACATAAAAAGATGCGAAGCTTGTGTTTCGTGCCTCAATGCACTATTTTGGGGTTCCACCATTACGAAAATGGTTTCGCAACAAAAACATCCATTCTACTCCACTAGACCCAAAATGATGTTTTGCAGTGGATGGGAGCATTTGGCAAACCACCAGCACGTAAAAATATGCGAAACTTGTGTTTCGGGCCTGAATGCACTATTTCGGGTTTCCGAAGTCACGAAAATGGTTTTAGAACGAAAACATCCATTCTACTCCATTAGACCCAAAATGATGTTTGGCAGTGGATGGGAGCATTTGGCAAACCATCAGCACGTAAAAAGTTGCGAAACTTGTGTTTCGGGCCTGAATACACTATTTTAGGTTTCCAAAGTTACGAAAATGGTTTTGCAACGAAAACATTCATTCTACTCCAATGGACCCAAAATTATATTTTGCAGTGGTTGGGAGCATTTCGTAAACCTTTGACAGGTAAAAAGATGTGAAACTTGTGTTTCGGGCCTGAATGCACAATTTCGGGGTACCGAAGTTGCGAATATGGTTTCGCAACGAAAACATCCATTCTACTCCATTAAACCCAAAATGATGTTTTGCAGTGGTTGGTAGCATTTCGCAAACCTTCGGCATGTAAAAAGATGGGAAAATTGTGTTTCGGGCCTGAATGCACCATTTCGGGGTACCGAAGTTGCGAATATGATTTCGCAACGAAAACATACATTCTACTCCATTAAACCCAAAATGATGTTTTGAAGTGGTTGGGAGCATTTCGCAAACCTTCGGCACGTAATAAGATGCGAAACTTGTGTTTCGGGCCTGAATGCATTATTTCGGGATACCGAAGTTGCAAATATGGTTTCGCAACGATAACATCCATTCTACTCCATTAAACCCAAAATGATGTTTCGCAGTGGTTGGGAGCATTTCGCAAACCTTTGGCACATAAAAAGATACGAAACTTGTGTTTCGTGCCTCAATGCACTTTTTCTTGGTTCCACCGTTACGAAAATGGTTTCGCAACGAAAACATCCATTCTCTTCCACTAGACCCAAAATGTTGTTTTCAGTGGATGGGAGCATTTGGCAAACCACCAGCACGTAAAAAGATGCGAAACTTGTGTTCCGAGCCTGAATGCAGTATTTCGGGTTTCCGAAGTCACGAAAATGGTTCCAGAATGAAAACATCCATTCTACTCCATTAGACCCAAAATGATGTTTTGCAGTGGATGGGAGAATTTGGCAAACCATCAGCACGTAAAAAGATGCGAAACTTGTGTTTCGGGCCTGAATGCACTATTTCGGGTTTCCGAAGTTACGAAAATGGTTTTGCAACAAAAACATTCATTCTACTCCATTAGACCCAAAATGATGTTTTGCAGTGGTTGGGAGCATTTCGCAAACCTTCGACACGTAAAAAGATGTGAAACTTTTGTTTCGGGCCTGAATGCACTATTTCGGGATACCGAAGTTGCAAATATGGTTTCACAACGAAAACATCCATTCTACTCCATTAAACCCAAAATGATGTTTCGCAGTGGTTGGGAGCATTTCGCAAACCTTCGGCACGTAAAAAGATGGGAAACTTGTCTTTCGGGCCTGAAGGCACCATTTCGGGGTACCGAAGTTGCGAATATGGTTTTGCAACGAAAACATCCATTCTACTCTATTAGACCCAAAATGATGTATGGCAGTGGTTGGGAGCATTTCACAAACCTTTGGCACATAAAAAGATGCGAAACTTGTGTTTCGTGCCTCAATGCACTATTTCGGGGTTCCACCATTACGAAAATGGTTTCGCAACGAAAACATCCATTCTACTCCACTAGACCCAAAATGATGTTTTGCAGTGGATGGGAGCATTTGGCAAACCACCAGCACGTAAAAAGATGCGAAACTTGTGTTTCGGGCCTGAATGCACTATTTCGGGTTTCCGAAGTTACGAAAATGGTTTCGCAACGAAAACATCCATTCTACTCCACTAGACCCAAAATGATGTTTTGCAGTGGATGGGAGCATTTGGCAAACCACCAGCACTTAAAAAGATGCGAAACTTGTGTTTCGGGCCTGAATGCACTATTTCGGGTTTCCCAAGTCACGAAAATGGTTTTAGAACGAAAACATCCATTCTACTCCATTAGACCCAAAATGATGCTTGGCAGTGGATGGGAGCATTTGGCAAACCATCAGCACGTAAAAAGTTGCGAAACATGTGTTTCGGGCCTGAATGCACTATTTCGGGTTTCCGAAATTACGAAAATGGTTTTGCAACGAAAACATTCATTCTACTCCAATGGACCCAAAATTATATTTTGCAGTGGTTGGGAGCATTTCGCAAACCTTCGACACGTAAAAAGATGTGAAACTTGTGTTTCGGGCCTGAATGCACCATTTCGGGGTACCGTAGTTGCAAATATGGTTTCGCAACGAAAACATCCATTCTACTCCATTAAAACCAAAATGATGTTTTGCAGTGGTTGGGAGCATTTCGCAAACCTTCGGCACGTAAAAAGATGGGAAAATTGTGTTTCGGGCCTGAATGCACCATTTCGGGGTACCGAAGTTGTGAATATGGTTTCGCAACGAAAACATACATTCTACTCCATTAAACCCAAAATGATGTTTTGAAGTGGTTGGGAGCATTTCGCAAACCTTCGGCACGTAATAAGATGCGAAACTTGTGTTTCAGACCTGAATGCATTATTTCGGGATACCGAAGTTGCAAATATGGTTTCGCAACGATAACATCCATTCCACTCCATTAAACCCAAAATAATGTTTCGCAGTGGTTGGGAGCATTTCGCAAACCTTTGGCACATAAAAAGATGCGAAACTTGTGTTTCGTGCCTCAATGCACTTTTTCTTGGTTCGACCGTTACGAAAATGGTTTCGCAATGAAAACATCCATTGTCTTCCACTAGACCCAAAATGTTGTTTTCAGTGGATGGGAGCATTTGGCAAACCACCAGCACGTAAAAAGATGCGAAACTTGTGTTTCGGGCCTGAATGCACTATTTCGGGTTTCCGAAGTCACGAAAATGGTTCCAGAATGAAACATCCATTCTACTCCATTAGACCCAAAATGATGTTTTGCAGTGGATGGGAGAATTTGGCAAACCATCAGCACGTAAAAAGATGCGAAACTTGTGTTTCGGGCCTGAATGCACTATTTCGGGTTTCCGAAGTTACGAAAATGGTTTTGCAACGAAAACATTCATTCTACTCCAATGGACCCAAAATTATATTTTGCAGTGGTTGGGAGCATTTCGCAAACCTTCGACACGTAAAAAGATGTGAAACTTGTGTTTCGGGCCTGAATGCACAATTTCGGGGTACCGAAGTTGCGAATATGGTTTCGCAACGAAAACATCCATTCTACTCCATTAAACCCAAAATGATGTTTTGCAGTGGTTGGGAGCATATCGCAAACCTTCGGCACGTAAAAAGATGGGAAAATTGTGTTTCGGGCCTGAATGCACAATTTCGGGGTACCGAAGTTGCGAAAATGGTTTCACAACGAAAACATCCATTCTACTCCATTAAACCCAAAATGATGTTTCGCAGTGGTTGGGAGCATTTCGCAAACCTTCAGCACGTAAAAAGATGGGAAACTCGTGTTTCGGGCCTGAATGCACCATTTCAGGGTACCGAAGTTGCGAATATGTTTTCGCAACGAAAACATCCATTCTACTCTATTAGACCCAAAATGATGTATGGCAGTGGTTGGGAGCATTTCGCAAACCTTTGGCACATAAAAAGATGCGAAACTTGTGTTTCGTGCCTCAATGCACTATTTCGGGGTTCCACTGTTACGAAAATGGATTCGCAACGAAAACATCCATTCTCTTCCACTAGACTGAAAATGTTGTTTTCAGTGGATGGGAGCATTTGGCAAACCACCAGCATGTAAAAAGATGCGAAACTTGTGTTTCGGGCCTAAATGCACTATTTCGGCTTTCCGAAGTCACGAAAATGGTTTTAGAACGAAAACATCCATTCTACTCTATTAGACCAAAAATGATGTTTGGCAGTGGATGGGAGCATTTGGCAAACCATCAGCACGTAAAAAGTTGCGAAACTTGTGTTTCGGGCCTGAATGCACTATTTCGGGTTTCCGAAGTTACGAAAATGGTTTTGCAACGAAAACATTCATTCTACTCCAATGGACCCAAAATTATATTTTGCAGTGGTTGGGAGCATTTCGCAAACCTTCGACACGTAAAAAGATGTGAAACTTGTGTTTCGGGCCTGAATGCACAATTTCGGGGTACCGAAGTTGCGAATATGGTTTCGCAACGAAAACATCCATTCTACTCCATTAAACCCAAAATGATGTTTTGCAGTGGTTGGGAGCATATCGCAAACCTTCGGCACGTAAAAAGATGGGAAAATTGTGTTTCGGGCCTGAATGCACCATTTCGGGGTACCGAAGTTGCGAATATGGTTTCGCAACGAAAACATACATTCTACTCCATTAAACCCAGAATGTTGTTTTGAAGTAGCTGGGAGCATTTCGCAAACCTTCAGCACGTAATAAGATGCGAAACTTGTGTTTCGGGCCTGAATGCATTATTTCGGGATACCGAAGTTGCAAACATGGTTTCGCAACGATAACATCCATTCTACTCCATTAAACCCAAAATGATATTTCGCAGTGGTTGGGAGCATTTCGCAAACCTTTGGCACATAAAAAGATACGAAACTTGTGTTTCGTGCCTTAATGCACTTTTTCTTGGTTCCACCGTTACGAAAATGGTTTCGCAACGAAAACATCCATTCTCTTCCACAAGACCCAATATGTTGTTTTCAGTGGATGGGAGCATTTGGCAAACCACCAGCACGTAAAAAGATGCGAAACTTGTGTTTCGGGCCTGAATGCACTATTTCGGGTTTCCGAAGTCACGAAAATGGTTCTAGAATGAAAACATCCATTCTACTCCATTAGACCCAAAATGATGTTTTGCAGTGGATGGGAGAATTTGGCAAACCATCAGCACGTAAAAAGATGCGAAACTTGTGTTTCGGGCCTGAATGCACTATTTCGGGTTTCCGAAGTTACGAAAATGGTTTTGCAACAAAAACATTCATTCTACAACATTAGACCCAAAATTATATTTTGCAGTGGTTGGGAGCATTTCGCAAACCTTGGACACGTAAAAAGATGTGAAACTTGTGTTTCGTGCCTGAATGCACCATTTCGGGGTACCGAAGTTGCGAATATGGTTTCGCAACGAAAACATACATTCTACTCCATTAAACCCAGAATGTTGTTTTGAAGTAGTTGGGAGCATTTCGCAAACCTTCAGCACGTAATAAGATGCGAAACTTGTGTTTCGGGCCTGAATGCATTATTTCGGGATACCGAAGTTGCAAACATGGTTTCGCAACGATAACATCCATTCTACTCCATTAAACCCAAAATGATATTTCGCAGTGGTTGGGAGCATTTCGCAAACCTTTGGCACATAAAAAGATACGAAACTTGTGTTTCGTGCCTTAATGCACTTTTTCTTGGTTCCACCGTTACGAAAATGGTTTCGCAACGAAAACATCCATTCTCTTCCACAAGACCCAATATGTTGTTTTCAGTGGATGGGAGCATTTGGCAAACCACCAGCACGTAAAAAGATGCGAAACTTGTGTTTCGGGCCTGAATGCACTATTTCGGGTTTCCGAAGTCACGAAAATGGTTCTAGAATGAAAACATCCATTCTACTCCATTAGACCCAAAATGATGTTTTGCAGTGGATGGGAGAATTTGGCAAACCATCAGCACGTAAAAAGATGCGAAACTTGTGTTTCGGGCCTGAATGCACTATTTCGGGTTTCCGAAGTTACGAAAATGGTTTTGCAACAAAAACATTCATTCTACAACATTAGACCCAAAATGATATTTTGCAGTGGTTGGGAGCATTTCGCAAACCATCGAAACGTAAAAAGATGTGAAACTTGCGTTTCGGGCCTGAATGCACTATTTCGGGATACCGAAGTTGCAAATATGGTTTCACAACGAAAACATCCATTCTACTCCATTAAACCCAAAATGATGTTTCGCATTGGTTGGGAGCATTTCGCAAACCTTCGGCACGTAAAAAGATGGGAAACTTGTCTTTCGGGCCTGAAGGCACCATTTCGGGGTACCGAAGTTGCGAATATGGTTTTGCAACGAAAACATCCATTCTACTCTATTAGACCCAAAATGATGTATGGCAGTGGTTGGGAGCATTTCGCAAACCTTTGGCACATAAAAAGATGCGAAACTTGTGTTTCGTGCCTCAATGCACTATTTCGGGGTTCCACCATTACGAAAATGGTTTCGCAACGAAAACATCCATTCTACTCCACTAGATCCAAAATGATGTTTTGCAGTGGATGGGAGCATTTGGCAAACCACCAGCACGTAAAAAGATGCGAAACTTGTGTTTCGGGCCTGAATGCACTATTTCGGGTTTCCGAAGTAACGAAAATGGTTTTAGAACGAAAACATCCATTCTACTCCATTAGACCCAAAATGATGTTTGGCAGTGGATGGGAGCATTTGGCAAACCATCAGCACGTAAAAAGTTGCGAAACTTGTGTTTCGGGCCTGAATGCACTATTTCGGGTTTCCGAAGTTACGAAAATGGTTTTGCAACGAAAACATTCATTCTACTCCAATGGACCCAAAATTATATTTTGCAGTGGTTGGGAGCATTTCGCAAACCTTGGACACGTAAAAAGATGTGAAACTTGTGTTTCGGGCCTGAATGCACCATTTCGGGGTACCGAAGTTGCGAATATGGTTTCGCAACGAAAACATACATTCTACTCCATTAAACCCACAATGATGTTTTGAAGTGGTTGGGAGCATTTCGCAAACCTTCGGCACGTAATAAGATGCGAAACTTGTGTTTCGGGCCTGAATGCATTATTTCGGGATACCGTAGTTGCAAATATGGTTTCGCAATGATAACATCCATTCTACTCCATTAAACCCAAAATGATGTTTCGCAGTGGTTGGGAGCATTTCGCAAACCTTTGGCACATAAAAAGATGCGAAACTTGTGTTTCGTGCCTCAATGCACTTTTTCTTGGTTCGACCGTTACGAAAATGGTTTCGCAATGAAAACATCCATTCTCTTCCACTAGACCCAAAACGTTGTTTTCAGTGGATGGGAGCATTTGGCAAACCACCAGCACGTAAAAAGATGCGAAACTTGTGTTTCGGGCCTGAATGCACTATTTCGGGTTTCCGAAGTCACGAAAATGGTTCCAGAATGAAAACATCCATTCTACTCCATTAGACCCAAAATGATGTTTTGCAGTGGATGGGAGAATTTGGCAAACCATCAGCACGTAAAAAGATGCGAAACTTGTGTTTCGGGCCTGAATGCACTATTTCGGGTTTCCGAAGTTACGAAAATGGTTTTGCAACGAAAACATTCATTCTACTCCAATGGACCCAAAATTATATTTTGCAGTGGTTGGGAGCATTTCGCAAACCTTCGACACGTAAAAAGATGTGAAACTTGTGTTTCGGGCCTGAATGCACAATTTCGGGGTACCGAAGTTGCGAATATGGTTTCGCAACGAAAACATCCATTCTACTCCATTAAACCCAAAATGATGTTTTGCAGTGGTTGGGAGCATTTCGCAAACCTTCGGCACGTAAAAAGATGGGAAAATTGTGTTTCGGGCCTGAATGCACCATTTCGGGGTACCGAAGTTGCGAATATGGTTTCGCAACGAAAACATCCATTCTACTCCACTAAACCCAAAATGATGTTTCGCAGTGGTTGGGAGCATTTCGCAAACCTTCGGCACATAAAAAGATGCGAAAATTGTGTTTCGGGCCTGAATGCACTATTTTGGGATACCGAAGTTGCAAATATGGTTTCGCAACGAAAACATCCATTCTACTCCATTAAACCCAAAATGATGTTTTGAAGTAGTTGGGAGCATTTCGCAAACCTTCAGCACGTAATAAGATGCGAAACTTGCGTTTCGGGCCTGAATGCATTATTTCGGGATACCGAAGTTGCAAACATGGTTTCGCAACGATAACATCCATTCTACTCCATTAAACCCAAAATGATGTTTCGCAGTGGTTGGGAGCATTTCGCAAACCTTTGGCACATAAAAAGATACGAAACTTGTGTTTCATGCCTCAATGCACTTTTTCTTGGTTCCACCGTTACGAAAATGGATTCGCAACGAAAACGTCCATTCTCTTCCACTAGACCGAAAATGTTGTTTTCAGTGGATGGGAGCATTTGGCAAACCACCAGGATGTAAAAAGATGCGAAACTTGTGTTTCGGGCCTAAATGCACTATTTCGGCTTTCCGAAGTCACGAAAATGGTTTTAGAACGAAAACATCCATTCTACTCCATTAGACCCAAAATGATGTTTTGCAGTGGATGGGAGAATATGGCAAACCATCAGCACGTAAAAAGATGCGAAACTTGTGTTTCGGGCCTGAATGCACTATTTCAGGTTTCCGAAGTTACGAAAATGGTTTTGCAACAAAAACATTCATTCTACTCCATTAGACCCAAAATGATGTTTTGCAGTGGTTGGGAGCATTTCGCAATCCTTCGACACGTAAAAAGATGTGAAACTTTTGTTTCGGGCCTGAATGCACTATTTCGGGATACCGAAGTTGCATATATGGTTTCACAACGAAAACATCCATTCTACTCCATTAAACTCAAAATGATGTTTCGCAGTGGTTGGGAGCATTTCGCAAACCTTCGGCACGTAAAAAGATGGGAAACTTGTCTTTCGGGCCTGAAGACACCATTTCGGGGTACCGAAGTTGCGAATATGGTTTTGCAACGAAAACATCCATTCTACTCTATTAGACCCAAAATGATGTATGGCAGTGGTTGGGAGCATTTCGCAAACCTTTGGCACTATTTCGGGGTTCCACCGTTACGAAAATGGTTTCGCAACGAAAACAACCATTCTACTCCACTAGACCCAAAATGATGTTTTGCAGTGGATGGGAACATTTGGCAAACCACCAGCTCGTAAAAAGATGTGAAACTTGTATTTCGGGACTGAATGCACTATTTCAGGATACCGAAGTTGCAAATATGGATTCACAACGAAAACATCCATTCGACTCCACTAAACCCAAAATGATGTTTCACAGTGGTTAGGAGCATTTCGCAAACCTTCGTCATGTAAAAAGATGCGAAACTTTTGTTTTGTGCCTGAATGGACTATTTCGGGATACCGAAGTTGCAAATATGGTTTCGCAACGAAAACATCCATTCTACTCCATTAAACCCAAAATGATGTTTCGCAGTGGTTGGGAGCATTTCGCAAAACTTTCGGCACGTAAAAAGATGGGAAACTTGTGTTTCGGGCCTGAATGCACCATTTCGGGATACCGAAGTTGCAAATATGGTTTCGCAACGAAAACATCCATTCTACTCCACTAAACCCAAAATGATGTTTCGCAGTGGTTGGGAGCATTTCGCAAAACTTTCAGCACGTAAAAATATGCAAATCTTGCGTTTCGGGCTTGAATGCACTATTTCGAGTTTCCAAAGTTACGAAAATGGTTTCGCAATGAAAACATTCATTCTACTCCATTAGACCAAAAATGATCTTTGGTAGTGGTTGGGAGTATTTCCCAATCCTTCGGCTCGTAATAAGATGTGAAACTTGTGTTTCGGGCTTGAATGCACTATTTCGGGATTCCGCAGTTATGAAAATGGTTTCGCATCGAAAACATTCATTCTACTCCACTAGACTCAAAATGATGTTTTGCAGTGTTTGGGAGCATTTCGCAAACCTTCGGCACGTAAAAAGATGGGAAACTTGTGTTTCGGGCCTGAATGCACCATTTCGGGGTACCGAAGTTGCGAATATGGTTTCGCAAAGAAAACATCCATTCTACTCTATTAGACCCAAAATGATGTATGGCAGTGGTTGGGAGCATTTCGCAAACCTTTGGCACATAAAAAGATGCGAAACTTGTGTTTCGTGCCTCAATGCACTATTTCGGGGTTCCACCGTTACGAAAATGGTTTCGCAACGAAAACATCCATTCTACTCCACTAGACCCAAAATGATGTTTTGCAGTGGATGGGTGCATTTGGCAAACCACCAGCACGTAAAAAGATACGAAACTTGTGTTTCAGGCCTGAATGCACTATTTCGGGTTTCCGAAGTCACGAAAATGGTTTTAGAACGAAAACATCCATTCTACTCCATTAGACACAAAATGATGTTTGGCAGTGCATGGGAGCATTTGGCAAACCATCAGCACATAAAAAGTTGCGAAACTTGTGTTTCGGGCCTAAATGCACTATTTCGGGTTTCCGAAGTTACGAAAATGGTTTTGCAACAAAAACATTCATTCTACTCCAATGGACCCAAAATTATATTTTGCAGTGGTTGGGAGCATTTCGTAAACCTTCGACATGTAAAAAGATGTGAAACTTGTGTTTCGGGCCTGAATGCACCATTTCGTGGTACCGAAGTTGCGAATATGGTTTCGCAACGAAAACATCCATTCTACTCCATTAAACCCAAAATGATGTTTTGCAGTGGTTGGGAGCATTTCGCAAACCTTCGGCACGTAAAAAGATTGGAAACTTGTGTTTCGACCCTGAATGCACCATTTCGGGGTACCGAAGTTGCGAATATGGTTTCGCAACGAAAACAAACATTCTACTCCATTAAACCCAAAATGATGTTTTGAAGTGGTTGGGAGCATTTCGCAAACCTTCGGCACGTAATAAGATGCGAAACTTGTGTTTCGGGCCTGAATGCATTATTTCGGGATACCGAAGTTGCAAATATGGTTTCGCAACGATAACATCCATTCTACTCCAGTAAACCCACAATGATGTTTCGCAGTGGTTTTGAGCATTTCGCAAACCTTTGGCACATAAAAAGATGCGAAACTTGTGTTTCATGCCTCAATGCACTTTTTCTTGGTTCCACCGTTACGAAAATGGTTTCGCAACTAAAACATCCAATCTCTTCCACTAGACCCAAAATGTTGTTTTCAGTAGATGGGAGCATTTGGCAAACCACCAGCACGTAAAAAGATGGGAAACTTGTGTTTCGGGCCTGAATGCACTATTTTGGGTTTCCGAAGTCACAAAAGGGTTCCAAAATGAAAATATCCATTCTACTCCATTAGACCCAAAATGATGTTTTGCAGTGGATGGGAGAATTTGGCAAACCATCAGCTCGTAAAAAGATGCGAAACTTGTGTTTCGGGCCTGAATGCACTATTTTAGGTTTCCGTAGTTACGAAAATGGTTTTGCAACAAAAACATTCATTCTACTCTATTAGACCCAAAATGATGTTTTGCAGTGCTTGGGAGCATTTCGCAAACCTTCGACACGTAAAAAGATGTGAAACTTTTGTTTCGGGCCTGAATGCACTATTTCTGGATACCGAAGTAGCAAATATGGTTTCACAACGAATACATCCATTCTACTCCATTAAACCCAAAATGATGTTTCGTAGTGGTTGGGAGCATTTCGCAAACCTTCGGCACGTAAAAAGATGGGAAACTTGTGTTACGGGCCTAAATGCACCATTTCGGGGTACCGAAGTTGCGAATATGGTTTCGCAACGAAAACATCCATTCTACTCTATTGGACCCAAAATGATGTTTTGAAGTGGTTGGGAGTATTTCGCAAACCTTCGGCACATAAAAAGATGCCAAACTTGTGTTTCGGGCCTGAATGCATTATTTCGGGATACCGAAGTTGCAAATATGGTTTCGCAACGATAACATACATTCTACTCCATTAAACCCAAAATGATGTTTCGCAGTGGTTGGGAGCATTTCGCAAACCTTTGGCACATAAAAAGATGCGAAACTTGTGTTTCGTGCCTCAATGCACTTTTTCGGGGTACCGAAGTTGCGAATATGTTTTTCGCAACGAAAACATCCATTCTACTCTATTAGACCCAAAATGATGTATGGTAGTGGTTGGGAGCATTTCGCAAACCTTTGGCACATAAAAAGATGTGAAGCTTTTGTTTCGTGCCTCAATGCACTATTTCGGGGTTCCACCGGTACGAAAATGGTTTCGCAACAAAAACATCCATTCTACTCCACTAGACCCAAAATGATGTTTTGCAGTGGATGGGAACATTTGGCAAACCACCAGCACGTAAAAAGATGTGAAACTTGTGTTTCGGGCCTGAATGCACTATTTTAGGATACCGAAGTCGCAAATATGGATTCACAACGAAAACATCCATTCGACTCCACTAAACCCAAAATGATGTTTCACAGTGGTTAGGAGCATTTCGCAAACCTTCGTCATGTAAAAAGATGCGAAACTTTTGTTTTGTGCCTGAATGGACTATTTCGGGATACCGAAGTTGCAAATATGGTTTCGCAACGAAAACATCCATTCTACTCCATTAAACCCAAAATGATGTTTCGCAGTGGTTGGAAGCATTTCGTAAAACTTTCGGCACGTAAAAAGATGGGAAACTTGTGTTTCGGGCCTGAATGCACCGTTTCGGGATACCGAAGTTGCAAATATGGTTTCACAACGAAAATATCCATTCTACTCCACTAAACCCAAAATGATGTTTCGCAGTGGTTGCGAGCATTTCGCAAAACTTTCGGCACGTAAAAAGATGCGAATCTTGCGTTTCGGGCTTGAATGCACTATTTCGGGTTTCCAAAGTTACGAAAATGGTTTCGCAATGAAAACATTCATTTTACTCCATTAGACCAAAAATGATCTATGGCAGTGGTTGGGAGCATTTCCCAATCCTTCGGCACGTAATAAGATGTGAAACTTGTGTTTCGGACTTGAATGCACTATTTCGGGTTTCCGCAGTTATGAAAATGGTTTCGCAACGAAAACATTCATTCTACTCCACTAGACTCAAAATGATGTTTTGCAGTGGTTGGGAGCATTTCGCAAACCTTTGGCACGTTATAAGATGCGAAACTTATGTTTCGGGCCTGAATGCACTATTTCGAGATACTGAAGTTGCAAATATGGTTTCGCAACGAAAACATCCATTCTACTCCATTAAACCTAAAATGATGTTTCGCAGTGGTTGGGAGCATTTCGCAAGCCATCAGCACGTAAAAAGATGGGAAACTTGTGTTTCGGGCCTGATTGCACTATTTCGGGATACCGAAGTTGCAAATATGGTTTAGTAATGAAAATATCCATTCTACTCCACTAGACCCAAAATGATGTTTTGCAGTGAGTGGGAGCATTTGGCAAACCATCAGCACGTAAAAAGATGTGAAACTTGTGTTTCGGGCCTGAATGCATTATTTCGGGTTTCAGAAGTTACGAAAATGGTTTCGCAGAGAAAACATTCATTCTACTCCTTTAGACCCAAAATGATGTTTTCTAGTGGTTGGGAGCATTTCGCAAACCTTCGGCACGTAAAAACATGTGAAACTTGTGTTTCGGGCCTGATTGCACTATTTCGGGGTACCGAAGTTGCAAATATGGTTTCGCACCGAAAACATCCATTCTACTCCATTAAACCCAAAGTGATGATTCACAGTGGTTAGGAGCATTTCGCAAACCTTCGGCACGTAAAAAGATGGGAAACTTGTGTTTCGGGCCTGAATGCACTATTTCGGGTTTCCGAAATTACGAAAATGGTTTCGCAACGAAAACACTCATTCTACTCCATTAGACCCAAAATGATGTTTTGCAGTGGTTGAGAGTATTTCGCAAATCTTCGGCATGTAAAAAGAAGCGAAACTTGTGTTTGGGGCCTCAATGCACTATTTCGGGATACCGAAGTTGCAAATATTGTTTCGCAACGAAAACATCCATTCTACTCCACTAAACCGAAAATGATGTTTCGCAGTGGTTGGGAGCATTTCGCAAACCTTCGGCACGTAAAAAGATGGGAAACTTGTGTTTCGGGCCTTAATGCACCATTTCGGGGTACCGAAGTTGCGAATATGGTTTCGCAACGAAAACATCCAGTCTACTCCATTAAACCCAAAATGATGTTTCGTAGTGGTTTGGAGCATTTCGCAAACCATCAGCACGTAAAAAGATGCGAATCTTGTGTTTCGGGCCAGAATGCACTATTTCAGGTTTCCAAAGTTACGAAAATGGTTTCGCAACGAAAACATTCATTCTACTCCATTAGACCCAAAATTATGTTTGGCAATGGTTGGGAGCGCAAACCTTCGGCACGTAATAAGATGCGAAACTTGTGTTTCAGGCCTAAATACACAATTTCGGGATACTGAAGTTGCAAATATGGTTTCGCAAAGAAAACATCCATTCTACTCCGTTAAACCCAAAATGATGTTTCGCAATGGTTGGGAGCATTTCGCAAGCCATCAGCACGTAAAAAGATGGGAAACTTGTGTTTCCAGCCAGAATGCACCATTTCGGGGTACCGAAGTTGCGAATATGGTTTCGCAACGAAAACATCCATTCTACTCCATTAAACCCAAAATGATGTTTCGTAGTGGTTTGGAGCATTTCGCAAACCATCAGCACGTAAAAAGATGCGAATCTTGTGTTTCGGGCCTGAATGCACCATTTCAGATTTCCAAAGTTACGAAAATGGTTTCGCAACGAAAACATTCATTCTACTCCATTAGACCCAAAATTATGTTTGGCAATGGTTGGGAGCGCAAACATTCGGCACGTAATAAGATGCGAAACTTGTGTTTCGGGCCTGAATGCACTATTTCGGGTTTCCGAAGTTACGAAAATGGTTTCGCAACGAAAACATTCATTCTACACCATTAGACCCAAAATGATGTTTTGTAGTGGTTGGGAGCATTTCGCAAACCTTTGGCACGTAATAAGATGCGATTCTTCTGTTTCGGGCCTGAATGCACCATTTCGGGGTACCGAAGTTGCAAATATGGTTTAGTAACGAAAATATCCATTCTACTCCACTAGACCCAAAATGATGTTTCGTAGTGGTTTGGAGCATTTCGCAAACCATCAGCACGTAAAAAGATGTGAAACTTGTGTTTCGGGCCTGAATGCATTATTTCGGGTTTCCGAAGTTACGAAAATGGTTTCGCAATGAAAACATTCATTCTACTCCATTAGACCCAAAATGATGTTTTGTAGTGGTTGGGAGCATTTCGCAAACCTTCGGCACGTAAAAACATGTGAAACTTGTGTTTCGGGCCTGAATGCACTATTTTGGGATACCGAAGTTGCAAATATGGTTTCGCAATGAAAATATCCATTCTACTCCATTAAACCCAAAATGATGATTCACAGTGGTTGGTAGCATTACGCAAAACTTTCGGCACGTCAAAAGATGGGAAATTTGTGTTTTGCACCATTTCGGGGTACCGAAGTTGCGGATATGGTTTCGCAACGAAAACATCCATTCTACTCCATTAAACTCAAAATGATGTTTTGGAGTGGTTCGGAGCATTTCGCAAACCATCGGCACGTAAAAAGATGTGAAACTTGTGTTTCGGGCCTGAATGCACTATTTTAGGATACCGATGTTGCAAATATGGATTCACAACGAAAACATCCATTCGACTCCACTAAACCCAAAATGATGGTTTGGAGTGGTTAGGAGCATTTCGCAAACCCTCGTCATGTAAAAAGATGCGAAACTTGTGTTTTGTGCCTGAATGGACTATTTCGGGATACCGAAGTTGCAAATATGGTTCCGCAACGAAAACATCCATTCTACTCCAATAAACCCAAACGTTGTTTTGTAGTGGTTGGGAGCATTTCGCAAACCTTCGGCACGTAAAAAGATGCGAAACTTGTGTTTCGTGCCTGAATGCACTATTTCGGGATACCGAAGTTGCAAATATGGTTTCGCAACGAAAACATCCATTCTACTCTACTAAACCCAAAATGATGTTTCGCAGTGGTTGGGAGCATTTCGCAAACCTTCGGCATATAATAAGATGCGAAACTTGTGTTTCGGGCCTGAATGCACTATTTTGGGACACCGAAGTTGCAAATATGGTTTCGCAACGAAAACATACATTCTACTCCATTAAACCCAAAATGATGTTTCGCAGTGGTTAGTAGCGTTTCACAAACCTTCGGCATGTAAAAAGATACGAAACTTTTGTTTTGTGCCTGAATGGACTATTTCGGGATACTGAAGTTGCAAAAACGGTTTCGCAACAAAAACATCCATTCTACTCCATTAAACCCAAAATGATGTTTGGCAGTGGTTGGGAGCATTTTGCAAAACTTTGGGCACGTAAAAAGATGGGAAACTTGTGTTTCGGGCCTGCATGCACTATTTCGGGGTTTCGAAATTACAAAAATGGTTTCGCAATGAAAACAATCATTCTACTCCATTAGACCCAAAATGATGTTTTGCAGTGGTTAGGAGCATTTCGCAAACCTTCGGCATGTAAAAAGATGCGAAACTTTTGTTTTGTGCCTGAATGGACTATTTCGGGATACCGAAGTTGCAAATATGGTTTCGCAACGAAAACATCCATTCTACTCCATTAAACCCAAAATGATGTTTCGCAGTGGTTGGGAGCATTTCGCAAAACTTTCGGCACGTAAAAAGATGGGAAACTTGTGTTTCGGGCCTGAATGCACCATTTCGGGGTACCGAAGTTGCGAATATGGTTCCGCAACGAAAACATCCATTCTACTCCAATAAACACAAAATGATGTTTTGCAGTGGTTGGTAGCATTTCGCAAACCTTCGGCACGTAAAAAGATGCGAAACTTGTGTTTCGGGCCTGAATGCACTATTTCGGGACACCGAAGTTGCAAATATGGTTTCGCAACGAAAACATCCATTCTACTCCACTAAACCCAAAATGATGTTTCGCAGTGGTTGGGAGCATTTTGCAAACCTTCGGCACATAATATGATGTGAAACTTGTGTTTCGGGCCTGAATGCACTATTTTGGGACACCGAAGTTGCAAATATGAATTCGCAACGAAAACATCCATTCTACGCCATAAAACCCAAAATGATGTTTCACAGTGGTTAGGAGCATTTCGCAAACCTTCGGCATGCAAAAAGATGCGAAACTTTTGTTTTGTGCCAGAATGGACTATTTCAGGATACCAAAGTTGCAAATAAGGTTTCGCAACGAAAACATCCATTCTACTCCATTAAGCCCAAAATGATGTTTCGCAGTGGTTGGGAGCATTTCGCAAAACTTTCGACACGTAAAAAGATGGGAAACTTGTGTTTTGCACCATTTCAGGGTACCGAAGTTGCGGATATGGTTTCGCAACAAAAACATCCATTCTACTCCATTAAACCCAAAATGATGTTTTGGAGTGGTTCGGAGCATTTCGCAAAACATCGGCACGTAAAAAGATGCGAAACTTGTGTTTCAGGCCTGAATGCACTATTTCAGGATACCGAAGTTGCAAATAAGGATTCACAACGAAAACATCCATTCGACTCCACTAAACCCAAAATGATGTTTTGGAGTGGTTAGGAGCATTTCGCAAACCCTCGTCATGTAAAAAGATGCGAAACTTGTGTTTTGTGCCTGAATGGACTATTTCGGGATACCGAAGTTGCAAATATGGTTTCGCAATGAAAACATCCATTCTACTCCATTAAACCCAAAATGATGTTTCGCAGTGGTTGGGAGCATTTCGCAAAACTTTCAGCACGTAAAAAGATGGGAAACTTGTGTTTCGGGCCTGAATGCACCATTTCGGGGTACCGAAGTTGCGAATATGGTTCTGCAACAAAAACATCCATTCTACTCCAATAAACCCAAAATGATGTTTTGCAGTGGTTGGGAGCATTTCGCAAACCTTCGGCACGTAAAAAGATGCGAAACTTGTGTTTTGTGCCTGAATGGACTATTTCGGGATACCGAAGTTGCAAATATGGTTTCGCAATGAAAACATCCATTCTACTCCATTAAACCCAAAATGATGTTTCGCAGTGGTTGGGAGCATTTCGCAAAACTTTCAGCACGTAAAAAGATGGGAAACTTGTGTTTCGGGCCTGAATGCACCATTTCGGGGTACCGAAGTTGCGAATATGGTTCCGCCACGAAAACATCCATTCTACTCCAATAAACCCAAAATGATGTTTTGCAGTGGTTGGGAGCATTTCGCAAACCTTCGGCACGTAAAAAGATGTGAAACTTGTGTTTCGGGCCTGAATGCACTATTTCGGGACACCGAAGTTGCAAATATGGTTTCGCAACGAAAACTTCCATTCTACTCCACTAAACCCAAAATGATGTTTCGCAGTGGTTGGGAGCATTTCGCAAACCTTCGGCACAAAAAAAGATGCGAAACTTGTGTTTCGGGCCTGAATGCACTATTTTGGAACACCGAAGTTGCAAATATGGCTTCGCAACGAAAACAAACATTCTACTCCATTAAACCCAAAATGATGTTTCGCAGTGGTTAGGAGCATTTCACAAACCCACTGCATGTAAAAAGATGCGAAACTTTTGTTTTGTGCCTGAATGGACTATTTCGGGATACCGAAGTTGCAAATATGGTTTCGCAACAAAAACTTCCATTCTACTCCATTAAACCCAAAATGATGTTTGGCAGTGGTTGGGAGCATTTTGCAAAACTTTGGGCACGTAAAAAGATGGGAAACTTGTGTTTCGGGCCAGCATGCACTATTTCGGGTTTCCGAAATTACGAAAATGGTTTCACAATGAAAACAGTCATTCTACTCCATTAGACCCAAAATGATGTTTTGCAGTGGTTAGGAGCATTTCGCAAACCTTCGGCATGTAAAATGATGCGAAACTTTTGTTTTGTGCCTGAATGGACTATTTCGGGATACCAAAGTTGCAAATATGGTTTTGCAACAAAAACATCCATTCTACTCCATTAAACCCAAAATGATGTTTCGCAGTGGTTGGGAGCATTTCGCAAAACTTTCGGCACGTAAAAAGATTGGAAACTTGTGTTTTGCACCATTTCGGGGTACCGAAGTTGCGAATATGGTGGCGCAACGAAAATATCCATTCTACTCCATTAAACCCAAAATGATGTTTTGGAGTGGTTCGGAGCATTTCGCAAACCTTCGGCACGTAAAAAGATGCGAAACTTGTGTTTCGGACCTGAATGCACTATTTTAGGATACCGAAGTTGCTAATATGGATTCACAACGAAAACATCCATTCAACTCCACTAAACCCAAAATGATGTTTCACAGTGGTTAGGAGCATTTCGCAAACCTTCGTCATGTAAAAAGATGCGAAACTTGTGTTTTGTGCTTGAATGGATTATTTCGGGATACCAAAGTTGCAAATATGGTTTCGCAACGAAAACATCCATTCTACTCCATTAAACCCAAAATGATGTTTCGCAGTGGTTGGGAGCATTTCGCAAAACTTTCGTCACGTAAAAAGATGGGAAACTTGTGTTTCGGGCCTGAATGCACCATTTCGGGGTACCGAAGTTGCGAATATGGTTTCGCAACGAAAACATCCATTCTACTCCAATAAACCCAAAATGATGTTTTGCAGTGGTTGGGAGCATTTCGCAAATCTTCGGCACGTAAAAAGATGCGAAACTTGTGTTTCGGGCCTGAATGCACTATTTCGGGATACCGAAGTTGCAAATATGGTTTCGCAACGAAAACATCCATTCTACTCCACTATACCCAAAATGATGTTTCGTAGTGGTTGGAGCATTTCGCAAACCTTCGGCACATAATAAGATGCGAAACTTGTGTTTCGGGCCTGAATGCACTATTTTGGGACACCGAAGTTGCAAATATGAATTCGCAACGAAAACATCCATTCTACTCCATTAAACCCAAAATGATGTTTCACAGTGGTTAGGAGCATTTCGCAAACCTTCGGCATGTAAAAAGATGCGAAACTTTTGTTTTGTGCCTGAATGGACTATTTCGGGATACCGAAGTTGCAAATAAGGTTTCGCAACGAAAACATCCATTCTACTC
The DNA here is from genome assembly GCA_036936925.1 of Cenchrus fungigraminus. Classification (NCBI taxonomy): domain Eukaryota; kingdom Viridiplantae; phylum Streptophyta; class Magnoliopsida; order Poales; family Poaceae; genus Cenchrus; species Cenchrus fungigraminus. The sequence goes on from JAQONI010000079.1 coordinate 22,722, forward strand.
CATTAAACCCAAAATGATGTTTCGCAGTGGTTGGGAGCATTTCGCAAAACTTTCAGCACGTAAAAAGATGGGAAACTTGTGTTTCGGGCCTGAATGCACCATTTCGGGGTAACGAAGTTGCGAATATGGTGTCGCAACGAAAACATCCATTCTACTCCATTAAACCCAAAATGATGTTTTGGAGTGGTTCGGTGCATTTCGCAAACCTTCGGCACGTAAAAAGATGCGAAACTTGTGTTTCGGACCTGAATGCACTATTTTAGGATACCGAAGTTGCAAATATGGATTCACAATGAAAACATCCATTCAACTCCACTAAACCCAAAATGATGTTTCACAGTGGTTAGGAGCATTTCGCAAACCTTCGTCATGTAAAAAGATGCGAAACTTGTGTTTCGGACCTGAATGCCCTATTTTAGGATACCGAAGTTGCAAATATGGATTCACAACGAAAACATCCATTCAACTGCACTAAACCCAAAATGATGTTTCACAGTGGTTAGGAGCATTTCGCAAACCTTCGTCATGTAAAAAGATGCGAAACTTGTGTTTTGTGCTTGAATGGACTATTTCGGGATACCAAAGTTGCAAATATGGTTTCGCAACGAAAACATCCATTCTACTCCAATAAACCCAAAATGATGTTTCGCAGTGGTTGGGAGCATTTCGCAAACCTTCGGCACGTAAAAAGATGCGAAACTTGTGTTTCGGGCCTGAATGCACTATTTCGGGATACCGAAGTTGCAAATATGGTTTCGCAACGAAAACATCCATTCTACTCCACTAAACCCAAAATGATGTTTCGCAGTGGTTGGGAGCATTTCGCAAACCTTCGGCACATAATAAGATGCGAAACTTGTGTTTCGGGCCTGAATGCACTATTTTGGGACACCGAAGTTGCAAATATGAATTCGCAACGAAAACATCCATTCTACTCCATTAAACCCAAAATGATGTTTCTCAGTGGTTAGGAGCATTTCGCAAACCTTCGGCTTGTAAAAAGATGCGAAACTTTTGTTTTGTGCCTGAATGGACTATTTCAGGATACCGAAGTTGCAAATAAGGTTTCGCAACGAAAACATCCATTCTACTCCATTAAACCCAAAATGATGTTTCGCAGTGGGAGCATTTCGCAAAACTTTCGGCACGTAAAAAGATGGGAAACTTGTGTTTTGCACCATTTCGGGGTACCGAAGTTGCGGATATGGTTTCGCAACGAAAACATCCATTCTACTCCATTAAACCCAAAATGATGTTTTGCAGTGGTTGGGAGCATTTCGCAAACCTTCGGCATGTAAAAAGATGCGAAACTTGTGTTTCGGGCCTGAATGCACTATTTCGGGATATCGAAGTTGCAAATATGGTGTCGCAACGAAAACATCCATTCTACTCCACTAAACCCAAAATGATGTTTCGCAGTGGTTGGGAGAATTTCGCAAACCTTCGGCACATAATAAGATGCGAAACTTGTGTTTCGGGCCTGAATGCACTATTTTGGGACACCGAAGTTGCAAATATGAATTCGCAACGAAAACATCCATTCTACTCCATTAAACCCAAAATGATGTTTCTCAGGGGTTAGGAGCATTTCGCAAACCTTCGGCATGTAAAAAGATGCGAAACTTTTGTTTTGTGCCTGAATGGACTATTTCAGGATACCGAAGTTGCAAATAAGGTTTCCCAACGAAAACATCCATTCTACTCCATTAAACCCAAAATGATGTTTCGCAGTGGTTGGGAGCATTTCGCAAAACTTTCGGCACGTAAAAAGATGGGAAACTTGTGTTTTGCACCATTTCGGGGTACCGAAGTTGCGGATATGGTTTCGCAACGAAAGCATCCATTCTACTCCATTAAACCCAAAAAGATGTTTTGGTGTGGTTCGGAGCATTTCGCAAAACATCGGCACGTAAAAAGATGCGAAACTTGTGTTTCGGGCCTGAATGCACTATTTCAGGATACCGAAGTTGCAAATAAGGATTCACAACGAAAACATCCATTCGACTCCACTAAACGCAAAATAATGTTCTGGAGTGGTTAGGAGCATTTCGCAAACCCTCGTCATGTAAAAAGATGCGAAACTTGTGTTTTGTGCCTGAATGGACTATTTCAGGATACCGAAGTTGCAAATATGGTTTCGCAATGAAAACATCTATTCTACTCCCTTAAACCCAAAATGATGTTTTGCAGTGGTTGGGAGCATTTCGCAAACCTTCGGCACGTAAAAAGATGCGAAACTTGTGTTTCGGGCCTGAATGCACTTTTTCGGGACACCGAAGTTGCAAATATGGTTTCGCAACGAAAACATCCATCTACTCCACTAAACCCAAAATGATGTTTCGCAGTGGTTGAGAGCATTTCGCAAACCTTCGGCACAAAATAAGATGCGAAAGTTGTGTTTCGGGCCTGAATGCACTATTTTGGGACACCGAAGTTGCAAATATGGCTTCGCAACAAAAACAAACATTCTACTCCATTAAACCCAAAATGATGTTTCGCAGTGGTTAGGAGCATTTCACAAACCCTCGGCATGTAAAAAGATGCGAAACTTTTGTTTTGTGCCTGAATGGACTATTTCGGGATACCGAAGTTGCAAATATGGTTTCGCAACAAAAACATCCATTCTACTCCATTAAACCCAAAATGATGTTTGGCAGTGGTTGGGAGCATTTTGCAAAACTTTGGGCACGTAAAAAGATGGGAAACTTGTGTTTCGGGCCAGCATGCACTATTTCGGGTTTCCGAAATTACGAAAATGGTTTCGCAATGAAAACTGTCATTCTACTCCATTAGACCCAAAATGATGTTTTGCAGTGGTTAGGAGCATTTCGCAAACCTTCGGCATGTAAAAAGATGCGAAACTTTTGTTTTGTGCCTGAATGGACTATTTCGGGATACCGAAGCTGCAAATATGGTTTCGCAACAAAAACATCCATTCTACTCCATTAAACCCAAAATGATGTTTCGCAGTGGTTGGGAGCATTTCGCAAAACTTTCGGCACGTAAAAAGATTGGAAACTTGTGTTTTGCACCATTTCGGGGTACCGAAGTTGCGAATATGGTGTCGCAACGAAAACATCCATTCTACTCCATTAAACCCAAAATGATGTTTTGGAGTGATTCGGAGCATTTCGCAAACCTTCGGCACGTAAAAAGATGCGAAACTTGTGTTTCGGACCTGAATGCACTATTTTAGGATACCGAAGTTGCAAATATGGATTCACAACGAAAACATCCATTCAACTCCACTAAACCCAAAATGATGTTTCACAGTGGTTAGGAGCATTTCGCAAACCTTCGTCATGTAAAAAGATGCGAAACTTGTGTTTTGTGCTTGAATGGACTATTTCGGGATACTGAAGTTGCAAATATGGTTTCGCAACGAAAACATCCATTCTACTCCATTAAACCCAAAATGATGTTTCGCAGTGGTTGGGAGCATTTCGCAAAACTTTCGTCACGTAAAAAGATGGGAAACTTGTGTTTCGGGCCTGAATGCACCATTTCGGGGTACCGAAGTTGCGAATATGGTTTCGCGACGAAAACATCCATTCAACTCCAATAAACCCAAAATGATGTTTTGCAGTAGTTGGAAGCATTTCGCAAACCTTCGGCACGTAAAAAGATGCGAAACTTGTGTTTCGGGCCTGAATGCACTATTTCGGGATACCGAAGTTGCAAATATGGTTTCGCAACGAAAACATCCATTCTACTCCACTAAACCCAAAATGATGTTTCGCAGTGGTTGGGAGCATTTCGCAAACCTTCGGCACATAATAAGATGCGAAACTTGTGTTTCGGGCCTGAATGCACTATTTTGGGACACCGAAGTTGCAAATATGAATTCACAACGAAAACATCCATTCTACTCCATTAAACCCAAAATGATGTTTCACGGTGGTTAGGAGCATTTCGCAAACCTTCGGCATGTAAAAAGATGCGAAACTTTTGTTTTGTGCCTGAATGGACTATTTCGGGATACCGAAGTTGCAAATAAGGTTTCTCAAGGAAAACATCCATTCTACTCCATTAAACCCAAAATGATGTTTCGCAGTGGTTGGGAGCATTTCGCAAAACTTTCGGCACGTAAAAAGATGGGAAACTTGTGTTTCGGGCCTGAATGCACCATTTCGGGGTACCGAAGTTGCGAATATGGTTCCGCCACGAAAACATCCATTCTACTCCAATAAACCCAAAATGATGTTTTGCAGTGGTTGGGAGCATTTCGCAAACCTTCGGCACGTAAAAAGATGTGAAACTTGTGTTTCGGGCCTGAATGCACTATTTCGGGACACCGAAGTTGCAAATATGGTTTCGCAACGAAAACTTCCATTCTACTCCACTAAACCCAAAATGATGTTTCGCAGTGGTTGGGAGCATTTCGCAAACCTTCGGCACAAAAAAAGATGCGAAACTTGTGTTTCGGGCCTGAATGCACTATTTTGGAACACCGAAGTTGCAAATATGGCTTCGCAACGAAAACAAACATTCTACTCCATTAAACCCAAAATGATGTTTCGCAGTGGTTAGGAGCATTTCACAAACCCACTGCATGTAAAAAGATGCGAAACTTTTGTTTTGTGCCTGAATGGACTATTTCGGGATACCGAAGTTGCAAATATGGTTTCGCAACAAAAACATCCATTCTACTCCATTAAACCCAAAATGATGTTTGGCAGTGGTTGGGAGCATTTTGCAAAACTTTGGGCACGTAAAAAGATGGGAAACTTGTGTTTCGGGCCAGCATGCACTATTTCGGGTTTCCGAAATTACGAAAATGGTTTCGCAATGAAAACAGTCATTCTACTCCATTAGACCCAAAATGATGTTTTGCAGTGGTTAGGAGCATTTCGCAAACCTTCGTCATGTAAAAAGATGCGAAATTTTTGTTTTGTGCCTGAATGGACTATTTCGGGATACCGAAGTTGCAAATATGGTTTCGCAACAAAGACATCCATTCTACTCCATTAAACCCAAAATGATGTTTCGCAGTGGTTGGGAGCATTTCGCAAAACTTTCGGCACGTAAAAAGATGGGAAACTTGTGTTTTGCACCATTTCGGGGTACCGAAGTTGCGGATATGGTTTCGCAACGAAAACATCCATTCTACTCCATTAAACCCAAAATGATGTTTTGGGGTGGTTCGGAGCATTTCGCAAACCTTCGGCACGTAAAAAGATGCGAAACTTGTGTTTCGGACCTGAATGCACTATTTTAGGATACCGAAGTTGCAAATATGGATTCACAACGAAAACATCCATTCAACTCCACTAAACCCAAAATGATGTTTCACAGTGGTTAGGAGCATTTCGCAAACCTTCGTCATGTAAAAAGATGCGAAACTTGTGTTTTGTGCTTGAATGGACTATTTCGGGATACCGAAGTTGCAAATATGGTGTCGCAACGAAAACATCCATTCTACTCCACTAAACCCAAAATGATGTTTCGCAATGGTTGGGAGCATTTCGCAAACCTTCGGCGCATAATAAGATGCGAAACTTGTGTTTCGGGCCTGAATGCACTATTTTGGGACACCGAAGTTGCAAATATGAATTCGCAACGAAAACATCCATTCTACTCCATTAAACCCAAAATGATGTTTCTCAGTGGTTAGGAGCATTTCGCAAACCTTCGGCATGTAAAAAGATGCGAAACTTTTGTTTTGTGCCTGAATGGACTATTTCATGATACCGAAGTTGCAAATAAGGTTTCGCAACGAAAACATCCATTCTACTCCATTAAACCCAAAATGATGTTTCGCAGTGGTTGGGAGCATTTCGCAAAACTTTCGGCACGTAAAAAGATGGGAAACTTGTGTTTTGCACCATTTCGGGGTACCGAAGTTGCGGATATGGTTTCGCAACGAAAACATCCATTCTACTCCATTAAACCCAAAATGATGTTTTGGTGTGGTTCGGAGCATTTCGCAAAACATCGGCACGTAAAAAGATGCGAAACTTGTGTTTCGGGCCTGAATGCACTATTTCAGGATACCGAAGTTGCAAATAAGGATTCACAACGAAAACATCCATTCGACTCCACTAAACCCAAAATGATGTTTTGGAGTGGTTAGGAGCATTTCGCAAACCCTCGTCATGTAAAAAGATGCGAAACTTGTGTTTTGTGCCTGAATGGACTATTTCAGGATACCGAAGTTGCAAATATGGTTTCGCAATGAAAACATCCATTCTTCTCCCTTAAACCCAAAATGATGTTTCGCAGTGGTTGGGAGCATTTCGCAAAACTTTCGGCACGTAAAAAGATGGGAAACTTGTGTTTCGGGCCTGAATGCACCATTTCGGGGTACCGAAGTTGCGAATATGGTTCCGCCACGAAAACATCCATTCTACTCCAATAAACCCAAAATGATGTTTTGCAGCGGTTGGGAGCATTTCGCAAACCTTCAGCACGTAAAAAGATGCGAAACTTGTGTTTCGGGCCTGAATGCACTATTTCGGGACACCGAAGTTGCAAATATGGTTTCGCAACGAAAACTTCCATTCTACTCCACTAAACCCAAAATGATGTTTCGCAGTGGTTGGGAGCATTTCGCAAACCTTCGGCACAAAAAAAAGATGCGAAACTTGTGTTTCGGGCCTGAATGCACTATTTTGGAACACCGAAGTTGCAAATATGGCTTCGCAACGAAAACAAACATTCTACTCCATTAAACCCAAAATGATGTTTCGCAGTGGTTAGGAGCATTTCACAAACCCACTGCATGTAAAAAGATGCGAAACTTTTGTTTTGTGCCTGAATGGACTATTTCGGGATACCGAAGTTGCAAATATGGTTTCGCAACAAAAACATCCATTCTACTCCATTAAACCCAAAATGATGTTTGGCAGTGGTTGGGAGCATTTTGCAAAACTTTGGGCACGTAAAAAGATGGGAAACTTGTGTTTCGGGCCAGCATGCACTATTTCGGGTTTCCGAAATTACGAAAATGGTTTCGCAATGAAAACAGTCATTCTACTCCATTAGACCCAAAATGATGTTTTGCAGTGGTTAGGAGCATTTCGCAAACCTTCGTCATGTAAAAAGATGCGAAATTTTTGTTTTGTGCCTGAATGGACTATTTCGGGATACCGAAGTTGCAAATATGGTTTCGCAACAAAGACATCCATTCTACTCCATTAAACCCAAAATGATGTTTCGCAGTGGTTGGGAGCATTTCGCAAAACTTTCGGCACGTAAAAAGATTGGAAACTTGTGTTTTGCACCATTTCGGGGTACCGAAGTTGCGAATATGGTGTCGCAACGAAAACATCCATTCTACTCCATTAAACCCAAAATGATGTTTTGGGGTGGTTCGGAGCATTTCGCAAACCTTCGGCACGTAAAAAGATGCGAAACTTGTGTTTCGGACCTGAATGCACTATTTTAGGATACCGAAGTTGCAAATATGGATTCACAACGAAAACATCCATTCAACTCCACTAAACCCAAAATGATGTTTCACAGTGGTTAGGAGCATTTCGCAAACCTTCGTCATGTAAAAAGATGCGAAACTTGTGTTTTGTGCTTGAATGGACTATTTCGGGATACCGAAGTTGCAAATATGGTGTCGCAACGAAAACATCCATTCTACTCCACTAAACCCAAAATGATGTTTCGCAATGGTTGGGAGCATTTCGCAAACCTTCGGCGCATAATAAGATGCGAAACTTGTGTTTCGGGCCTGAATGCACTATTTTGGGACACCGAAGTTGCAAATATGAATTCGCAACGAAAACATCCATTCTACTCCATTAAACCCAAAATGATGTTTCTCAGTGGTTAGGAGCATTTCGCAAACCTTCGGCATGTAAAAAGATGCGAAACTTTTGTTTTGTGCCTGAATGGACTATTTCATGATACCGAAGTTGCAAATAAGGTTTCGCAACGAAAACATCCATTCTACTCCATTAAACCCAAAATGATGTTTCGCAGTGGTTGGGAGCATTTCGCAAAACTTTGGGCACGTAAAAAGATGGGAAACTTGTGTTTTGCACCATTTCGGGGTACCGAAGTTGCGGATATGGTTTCGCAACGAAAACATCCATTCTACTCCATTAAACCCAAAATGATGTTTTGGTGTGGTTCGGAGCATTTCGCAAAACATCGGCACGTAAAAAGATGCGAAACTTGTGTTTCGGGCCTGAATGCACTATTTCAGGATACCGAAGTTGCAAATAAGGATTCACAACGAAAACATCCATTCGACTCCACTAAACCCAAAATGATGTTTTGGAGTGGTTAGGAGCATTTCGCAAACCCTCGTCATGTAAAAAGATGCGAAACTTGTGTTTTGTGCCTGAATGGACTATTTCAGGATACCGAAGTTGCAAATATGGTTTCGCAATGAAAACATCCATTCTTCTCCCTTAAACCCAAAATGATGTTTCGCAGTGGTTGGGAGCATTTCGCAAAACTTTCGGCACGTAAAAAGATGGGAAACTTGTGTTTCGGGCCTGAATGCACCATTTCGGGGTACCGAAGTTGCGAATATGGTTCCGCCACGAAAACATCCATTCTACTCCAATAAACCCAAAATGATGTTTTGCAGCGGTTGGGAGCATTTCGCAAACCTTCAGCACGTAAAAAGATGCGAAACTTGTGTTTCGGGCCTGAATGCACTATTTCGGGACACCGAAGTTGCAAATATGGTTTCGCAACGAAAACATCCATTCTACTCCACTAAACCCAAAATGATGTTTCGCAGTGGTTGGGAGCATTTCGCAAACCTTCGGCACAAAATAAGATGCGAAACTTGTGTTTCGGGCCTGAATGCAGTATTTTGGGACACCGAAGTTGCAAATATGGCTTAGCAACGAAAACAAACAATCTACTCCATTAAACCCAAAATGATGTTTCGCAGTGGTTGGGAGCATTTCACAAACCCTCGGCATGTAAAAAGATGCGAAACTTTTGTTTTGTGCCTGAATGGACTATTTCGGGATACCGAAGTTGCAAATATGGTTTCGCAACAAAAACATCCATTCTACTCCATTAAACCCAAAATGATGTTTGGTAGTGATTGGGAGCATTTTGCAAAACTTTGGGCACGTAAAAAGATGGGAAACTTGTGTTTCGGGCCAGCATGCACTATTTCGGGTTTCCGAAATTACGAAAATGGTTTCGCAATGAAAACAGTCATTCTACTCCATTAGACCCAAAATGATGTTTTGCAGTGGTTAGGAGCATTTCGCAAACCTTCGGCATGTAAAAAGATGCGAAACTTTTGTTTTGTGCCTGAATGGACTATTTCGGGATACCGAAGTTGCAAATATGGTTTCGCAACAAAAACATCCATTCTACTCCATTAAACCAAAAATGATGTTTCGCAGTGGTTGGGAGCATTTCGCAAAACTTTCGGCATGTAAAAAGTTTGGAAACTTGTGTTTTGCACCATTTCGGGGTACCGAAGTTGCGAATATGGTGTCGCAACGAAAACATCCATTCTACTCCATTAAACCCAAAATGATGTTTTGGAGTGGTTCGGAGCATTTCGCAAACCTTCGGCACGTAAAAAGATGCGAAACTTGTGTTTCGGACCTGAATGCACTATTTTAGGATACCGAAGTTGCAAATATGGATTCACAACGAAAACATCCACTCAACTCCACTAGACCCAAAATGATGTTTAACAGTGGTTAGGAGCATTTCGCAAACCTTCGTCATGTAAAAAGATGCGAAACTTGTGTTTTGTGCTTGAATGGACTATTTCGGGATACCGAAGTTGCAAATATGGTTTCGCAACAAAAACATCCATTCTACTCCATTAAACCCAAAATGATGTTTTGCAGTGGTTGGGAGCATTTCGCAAACCTTCGGCACATAATAAGATGCGAAACTTGTGTTTCGGGCCTGAATGCACTATTTTGGGACACCGAAGTTGCAAATATGAATTCACAACGAAAACATCCATTCTACTCCATTAAACCCAAAATGATGTTTAACAGTCGTTAGGAGCATTTCGCAAACCTTCGGCATGTAAAAAGATGCGAAACTTTTGTTTTGTGCCTGAATGGACTATTTCGGGATACCGAAGTTGCAAATAAGGTTTCGCAACGAAAACATCCATTCTACTCCATTAAACCCAAAATGATGTTTCGCAGTGGTTGGGAGCATTTCGCAAAACTTTCAGCACGTAAAAAGATGGGAAACTTCTGTTGCGGGCCTGAATGCACCATTTCGGGGTACCGAAGTTGCGAATATGGTTTCGCAACGAAAACATCCATTCTACTCCATTAAACCCAAAATGATGTTTTGGAGTGGTTCGGAACATTTCGCAAATCTTCGGCACGTAAAAAGATGCGAAACTTGTGTTTCGAGCCTGAATGCACTATTTCAGGATACCGAAGTTGCAAATATGGATTCCCAACGAAAACATCCATTCGACTCCACTAAACCCAAAATGATGTTTCACAGTGCTTAGGAACATTTCGCAAACCTTCGTCATGTAAAAAGAGGCGAAACTTGTGTTTTGTGCCTGAATGGACTATTTCGGGATACCGAAGTTGCAAATATGGTTTCGCAACGAAAACATCCATTCTACTCCATTAAACCCAAAATGATGTTTCACAGTGGTTGGGAGCTTTTCGCAAAACTTTCGGCACGTAAAAAGATGGGAAACTTGTGTTTCGGGCCTGAATGCACCATTTCGGGGTACCGAAGTTGCGAATATGGTTTCACAACGAAAACATCCATTCTACTCCATTAAACCCAAAATGATGTTTCACAGTGGTTGGGAGCATTTCGCAAACTTTCGGCAGGTAAAAAGATGGGAAACTTGTGTTTCGGGCCTGAATGCACCATTTCGGGGTACCGATGTTGCGAATATGGTTTCGCAACGAAAACATACATTCTACTCCATTAAACCCAAAATGATGTTTTGAAGTGGTTGGGAGCATTTCGCAAACTTTCAGCACGTAATAAGAAGCGAAACTTTTGTTTCGGGCCTGAATGCATTATTTCGGGATACCGAAGTTGCAAATATGGTTTCGAAATGATAACATCCATTATACTCCATTAAACCCAAAATGATGTTCCGCAGTGGTTGGGGGCATTTCGCAAACCTTTGGCACATAAAAAGATGCGAAACTTATGTTTCGTGCCTCAATGTACTTTTTCTTGGTTCCACCGTTACGAAAATGGATTCGCAACGAAAACATCCATTCTCTTCCACTAGACCCAAAATGTTGTTTTCAGTGGATGGGAGCATTTGGCAAACCACCAGCATGTAAAAAGATGCGAAAATTGTGTTTCGGGCCTAAATGCACTATTTCGGCTTTCCGAAGTCACAAAAATGGTTCCAGAATGAAAACATCCATTCTACTCCATTAGACCCAAAATGATGTTTTGCAGTGGACGGGAGAATTTGTCAAACCATCAGCACGTAAAAAGATGCGAAACTTGTGTTTCGGGCCTGAATGCACTATTTCGGGTTTCCGAAGTTACGAAAATGGTTTTGCAACAAAAACATTCATTCTACTCCATTAGACCCAAAATGATGTTTTGCAGTGGTTGGGAGCATTTCGCAAACCTTCGACACGTAAAAAGATGTGAAACTTTTGTTTCGAGCCTGAATGCACTATTTCGGGATACCGAAGTTGCAAATATGGTTTCACAACGAAAACATCCATTCTACTCCATTAAACCCAAAATGATGTTTCGCAGTGGTTGGGAGCATTTCGCAAACCTTCGGCACGTAAAAAGGTGGGAAACTTGGGTTCGGGCCTGAATGCACTATTTCGGGATACCGAAGTTGCAAATATGGTTTCACAACGAAAACATCCATTCTACTCTATTAGACCCAAAATGATGTATGGCAGTGGTTGGGAGCATTTCGCAAACCTTTGGCACATAAAAAGATGCGAAACTTGTGTTTCGTGCCTCAATGCACTATTTCGGGCTTCCACCGTTACGAAAATGGTTTCGCAACGAAAACATCCATTCTACTCCACTAGACCCAAAATGATGTTTTGCAGTGGATGGGAGCATTTGGCAAACCACCAGCACGTAAAAAGATGCGAAACTTGTGTTTCGGGACTGAATGCACTTTTTTGGGTTTCCGAAGTCACGAAAATGGTTTTAGAACGAAAACATCCATTCTACTCCATTAGACCCAAAATGATGTTTGGCAGTGGATGGGAGCATTTGGCAAACCATCAGCACATAAAAAGTTGCGAAACTTGTGTTTCGGGCCTGAATGCACTATTTTGGGTTTCCGAAGGTACGAAAATGGTTTTGCAACGAAAACATTCATTCTACTTCAATGGACCCAAAATTATATTTTGCAGTGGTTGGGAGCATTTCGCAAACCTTCGACACGTAAAAAGATGTGAAACTTGTGTTTCGGGCCTGAATGCACCATTTCGGGATACCGAAGTTGCAAATATGGTTTCACAACGAAAACATCCATTCTACTCCATTAAACCCAAAATGATGTTTCGCAGTGGATGGGAGCATTTCGCAAACCTTCGGCACGTAAAAAGATGTGAAACTTGTGTTTCGGGCCTGAATACACCATTTCGGGGTACCGAAGTTGCAAATATGGTTTCGCAACAAAAACATCCATTCTACTCCATTCAACCCAAATGATGTTTCACAGTGGTTGGGAGCATTTCGCAAACCTACGCCACGTAAAAAGATGGGAAACTTGTGTTTCGGGCCTGAATGCACCATTTCGGGGTACCGAAGTTGCGAATATGTTTTTCACAACGAAAACATCCATTCTACTCTATTAGACCCAAAATGATGTATGGTAGTGGTTGGGAGCATTTCGCAAACCTTTGGCACATAAAAAGATGTGAAACTTGTGTTTCGGACCTGAATGCACTATTTCGGGTTTCCGAAGTCACGAAAATGGTTTTAGAACGAAAACATCCATTCTACTCCATTAGACCCAAAATGATGTTTGGCAGTGGATGCGAGCGTTTGGCAAACCATCAGCACGTAAAAAGATGCGAAACTTGTGTTTCGAGCCTGAATGCACTATTTCGGGTTTCCGAAGTTACGAAAATGGTTTTGCAACGAAAACATTCATTCCACTCCAATGGACCCAAAATTATATTTTGCAGTGGTTGGGAGCATTTCGCAAACCTTGGGCACATAAAAAGATGCGAAGCTTGTGTTTCGTGCCTCAATGCACTACTTCGGGGTTTACCAAAATGGTTTCATAATGAAAACATCCATTCTACTCCACTAGACCCAAAATGATGTTTTTAGTGGATGGAAGCATTTGGCAAACCACCAGCACGTAAAAAGATGCGAAACTTGTGTTTCGGGCCTGAATGCACTATTTTGGGTTTCCAAACTCACGAAAATGGTTTCAGAACGAAAACATCCATTCTGCTCCATTAGACCCAAAATGATGTTTTGCAGTGGATGGGAGCATTTGGCAAACCATCAGCATGTAAAAAGATGCGAAACTTGTGTTTCGGGCCTGAATGCACTATTTCGGGTTTCCAATGTTACGAAAATGGTTTTGCAACGAAAACATTCATTCTACTCCATTAGACCCAAAATTATGTTTTGCAGTGGTTGGGAGCATTTCGCAAACCTTTGGCATGTAATAAGATGCGAAACTTGTGTTTCGGGTCTGAATGCACTATTTCAGGATACCGAAGTTGCAAATATGGTTTCGTAACGACAACATCCAATCTACTCCATTAAACCCAAAATGTTGTTTCGCAGTGGTTGGGAGCATTTCGCAAACCTATGCCACGTAAAAAGAAGGGAAACTTGTGTTTCTGGCCTGAATGCACCATTTCGGGGTACCTAAGTTGCGAATATGGTTTTCGCAACGAAAACATCCATTCAACTGTTAGACCCAAAATGATGTATGGCAGTGGTTGGGAGCATTTCGCAAACCTTTGGCACATAAAAAGATGTGAAACTTGTGTTTCATGCCTCAATGCACTATTTCGGGGTTCCACCGTTATGAAAATGGTTTCGCAACGAAAACATCCATTTTACTCCACTAGACCCAAAATGATGTTTTGCAGTGGATGGGAGCATTTGGCAAACCTCCAGCATGTAAAAAGATGCGAAACATGTGTTTCAGGTCTGAATGCACAATTTCGGGTTTACGAAGTTACAAAAATGGTTTTGCAACGAAAACATTCATTCTTCTCCATTAGACCCAAAATGATGTTTTGCAGTTGTTGGGAGCATTTTGCAAACCTTCGACACGAAAAAAGATGTGAAACTTGTGTTTCGGGCCTGAATGCACTATTTCGGGATACCGAAGTTGCAAATATGGTTTCGCAACGAAAACATCCATTCTACTCCATTAACCCAAATGATGTTTCGCAGTGGTTGGGAGCATTTCGCAAACCTAAGCCACGTAAAAAGATGGGAAACTTGTGTTTCGGGCCTGAATGCACCATTTCGGGGTACCGAAGTTGCGAATATGGTTTCGCAACGAAAACATCCATTCTACTCCATTAAAACCAAAATGATGTTTCGCAACGAAAACATCCATTCTACTCCATTAAACCCAAAATGATGATTCACAGTGGTTAGGAGCATTTCGCAAACCTTCGGCATGTAAAAAGATGTGAAACTTGTGTTTTGTGCCTGAATGGACTATTTCGGGATACCGAAGTTGCAAATATGGTTTCGCAACGAAAACATCCATTCTACTCCATTAAACCCAAAATGATGTTTCGCAGTGGTTGGGAGCATTTCACAAAACTTTCGGCACGTAAAAAGATGGTAAACTTGTGTTTCGGGCCTGAATGCACTATTTCGGGTTTTCGAAATTACGAAAATGGTTTCGCAACGAAAACAGTCATTCTACTCCATTAGACCCAAAATGATGTTTTGCAGTGGTTGGGAGCATTTCGCAAACCTTCGGCATGTAAAAAGATGCGAAACTTGTGTTTCGGGCCTCAATGCACTATTTCGGGATACCGAAGTTGCAAATATGGTTTCGCAACGAAAACATCCATTCTACTCCACTAAACCGAAAATGATGTTTCGCATTGGTTGGGAGCATTTCGCAAACCTTCCGCACGTAAACAGATGGGAAACTTGTGTTTCGGGCCTGGATGCACCATTTCGGGGTACCGAAGTTGCGAATATGGTTTCGCAACGGAAACATCCAGTCTACTCCATTAAACCCAAAATGATGTTTCGTAGTGGTTTGGAGCATTTCGCAAACCATCAGCACGTAAAACAATGCGAATCTTCTGTTTCGGGCCTGAATGCACTATTTCAGGTTTCCAAAGTTACGAAAATGGTTTCGCAACGAAAACATTCATTCTACTCCATTAGACCCAAAATTATGTTTGGCAATGGTTGGGAGCGCAAACCTTCGGCACGTAATAAGACGCGAAACTTGTGTTTCGGGCCTAAATGCACTATTTCGGGATACTAAAGTTGCAAATTTGGTTTCGCAACGAAAACATCCATTCTACTCCATTAAACCCAAAATGATGTTTCGCAATGGTTGGGAGCATTTCGCAAGCCATCAGCACGTAAAAAGATGGGAAACTTGTCTTTCGGGCCAGAATGCACCATTTCGGGGTACCGAAGTTGCGAATATGGTTTCACAACGAAAACATCCATTCTACTCCATTAAACCCAAAATGATGTTTCGTAGTGGTTTGGAGAATTTCGCAAACCATCAGCATGTAAAAAGATGCGAATCTTGTGTTTCGGGCCTGAATGCACTATTTCAGATTTGCAAAGTTACGAAAATGGTTTCGCAACGAAAACATTCATTCTACTCCATTAGACCCAAAATTATGTTTGGCAATGGTTGGGAGCGCAAACCTTCGGCACGTAATAAGATGCGAAACTTGTGTTTCAGGCCTGAATGCACTATTTCGGGTTTCCGAAGTTACGAAAATGGTTTCGCAACGAAAACATTCATTCTACTCCATTAGACCCAAAATGATGTTTTGTAGTGGTTGGGAGCATTTCGCAAACCTTCGGCACGTAATAAGATGCGAATCTTCTGTTTCGGGCCTGAATGCACTATTTCGGGATACCGAAGTTGCAAAGATGGTTTCGCAACAAAAACATCCATTCTACTCCATTAAACCCAAAATGATGTTTCGCAGTGGTTGGGAGCATTTCGAAAGCCATCAACACGTAAAAAGATGGGAAACTTGTGTTTCGG
The DNA here is from genome assembly GCA_036936925.1 of Cenchrus fungigraminus. Taxonomy (NCBI): domain Eukaryota; kingdom Viridiplantae; phylum Streptophyta; class Magnoliopsida; order Poales; family Poaceae; genus Cenchrus; species Cenchrus fungigraminus. The sequence continues at coordinate 38,836 of JAQONI010000079.1, forward strand.
GCCTGAATGCACCATTTCGGGGTACCGAAGTTGCAAATATGGTTTAGTAACGAAAATATCCATTCTACTCCACTAGACCCAAAATGATGTTTTGCAGTGTATGGGAGCATTTGGCAAATCATCAGCACGTAAAAAGATGTGAAACTTGTGTTTCGGGCAAAGTTACGAAAATGGTTTAGCAGAGAAAACATTCATTCTACTCCTTTAGACCCAAAATGATGTTTTGTAGTGGTTGGGAGCATTTCGTTAACCTTCGGCACGTAAAAACATGTGAAACTTGTGTTTCGGGCCTGAATGCACTATTTCGGGATACCGAAGTTGCAAATATGGTTTCGCAATGAAAACATCCATTCTACTCCATTAAACCAAAAATGATGATTCACAGTGGTTAGGAGCATTTCGCAAACCTTCGGCATGTAAAAAGATGCGAAACTTGTGTTTTGTGCCTGAATGGACTATTTCGGGATACCGAAGTTGCAAATATGGTTTCGCAACGAAAACATCCATTCTACTCCATTAAACCCAAAATGATGTTTGGCAGTGGTTGTGATGAGGACATCACCACCAGCGATACATCCACGCCTACACAAAATCGATTTATTGCTGGTCCTATTACTCGTGCCCGTGCTCGTCAACTTAATCAACAAGTGAGTTCACTCCTGAGTTCATGTTCATCATATTTAGATTGTGGAGACACGTGCACTCTTCTTTTGATTAGGAATCATGGTCAAGACCGAAAGGGAGAAGGACTCGCGCAGGCTGGATTCGGACTGCAGAAAAACACCAACTTGTGACGGACGCCACGGTCGCATACGGAGTCGGATTGGAGCGTTCAAGTACTCCCTGGAACGAGGGTGAAGTAAACTTTCATATGGATCCGGACTCATGTCCAAATCTGCTCTGTGCCGTTTGCAATTGTCAAATCAATGACCAGATGTTAATCTGTCCCAGGTGCTGCGCCACCTTATTCGGCCCAATGGGCCGTGTATCAAGTGGAGCCCCATAGGGGTGCGTCCTAGGGTTGTAGGACGACCCCCACCACGTCCAGGTCATCCTCCACCCTCTCATATAGCTCCATAGCCGCCACAAACTGATTGGGTTTTGTTTAGATCAAGTTTAGCCATTGCTACTTGCTGAAGCGCGCATGCTAAATCAGCCGCCCGACTTCCTGTCTTCGGAACCCCACCGTATTCGTGATTGAGTTTGAGATTTAATACTTCATTCCCATCTAGTAAATTCAGTACTTGTTCTATACTTGTTCTTGCTAGTTCTTCGATTGCTTGCAGGAACGGGTGCCCTAGTGGCCGGGTGACGCGCTCCACAAGATCGTGGCAGCCATAGGAGGTGGTGTATCGGTTGCTAAGGCGCATCCTTGGAAATGTTGTAGTCGGGCCGTGAACGTCATCTCCTCCAATCGAATTATCCCCCACGCATCTCATCGAAACATCGGGCACAAACCCTAGCGGGTTCACATCAGTTGGTATCATAGCAATGTTTTTAACTGATTGTATTATACATCAATCGCTAATTTTTTTTTTCCTATAGTCCAGAAAAGCCAAAAAAAATTATAGATTAGGTTACCCGCTATCCCATAAACCCTTTGAGCCTTTACTAGTACTACATAGTTAGGGCTTGTTGAGTTTTTGCTTGCATCGGTTGTGTCAAGTTGCTGGTCTTAGTGTCTAATCCTTTAGAGTTTTGAGTTCTATCACGTTTTAGTCACCACGGATCCATCTTAAGTCCGATTCAAGTGTTTAAATACAATCTGGAAAGGTTATCTTTTTATCTTTCTAACGGATTTGGCCTTGTTAGAAAATTCCCTTTGAGCACTCCGCAATTGTCCTGGAGATCTGTGATCTGCAATCTGTACAATACGCATTCTATATTGATTTATCCTGATATTCAGCAAGAAAAAGTCAAAGAAAGAAAAAAAAATAGAAGTGAAAGCAAAAAAAACAGAAGAGGAAAAAAAAGTGAAAGAAAGATAGAAAAAAAAGACAAGAGAAGAAGAAGAAAAAAAAAGAGGGGGCTGAATTTGGTGTTTTCTTTTGTGCTGTGCTAGTTGCTCTTTGTCGGTGACTACCTTTGTGCCTAGGCTCACGTCTCTAGCATGGTTTAGCCTAGGACCAGCACAGTACCGCCGTTGAACAATTATTCAGCTTGTTTTTTAACTATTGTGGTGCTAGTCATTCCTTTTTTCAGCCCACCTATAGCTCCACATATTAGACTACAGCTTGACAGGTTTTGTTGCCGCGACACCGATACACTTCTTCCTGGTTTGCAGACTTGTTGGTGGCCGTCCCCTCCTGTCGAGCACGGTAAGAATTGGTAAGAGCTTGTATAACAGGTTGAGAGTGAGTGCCTTACAGTAGCTACATCCTAATAGTTGTAGGGCTTTTATTTCTTCACTTGTTTTCTTGTTGTTTCTGTTTGCCAAGCCATGACAGGACCAGGAGATGGTAGTGATGGATCCAACAACTCCTTTCCACAGTCTCCTCGCACCAAGAGAATCATACAATACTTTGAAAAGAAGGTGAAGGACCACAATGAAGGAATTCATAATGACTTGCTCACGACGAATGAGAAGATCGGGCAATTGGAGACCACACAGATTGACACCAACAACAAGCTTGTAGGGGTGGAGGCGACAGTTGCTCGTATGGACAGGAGTCTTTCTTCTTTTGTGCGCAGGTTTGATGAGATGTATGCTAAAATCAATGGTGGGTATGATGAGAATAGCAAGAAGACTGATAGCAAGAAGACTGATGGCAAGAAAGATGACAAGAAGGATGAGTCCTTCGAGGACAATTGGGAAGACTATGTTGCTGATACAGAACAAGAAGACCGGGATCGACGACAGCTACGTACTAATCATAGAGGTATGGGTGGATTCCGCCGAGGACGTGAGGTACATGTTAATAATGATGTTTTTAGTAAGATTAAATTTAAGATACCTCCTTTTGCCGGTAAATATGATCCTGATGCTTACATTACTTGGGAGATTGCTGTTGATCAAAAATTTGAATGTCATGAATTTCCTGAGAAAACACGTGTTAGGGCTGCTACTAGTGAGTTTACTGATTTTGCTTCTGTTTGGTGGATAGAACATAGCAAGAAAAATCCTAATAATATACCACGAACTTGGGATGCTTTGAAACGGGTCATGCGGGCTAGATTTGTTCCTTCTTACTATGCGCGTGATCTGTTACATAAGTTACAACAATTGAGACAGGGTACTAAAAGTGTAGAAGAATACTATCAGGAATTACAACTGGGCATGTTGCGTTGTAACATAGAGGAGGGAAATGAACCTGCTATTGCTAGATTTGTGGGCGGTTTGAATAGAGAAATTCGGGACATTGTTGAATACAGAGAGTATACTAACGTAACAGATTGTTTTCATATTGCTTGTAAAGCTGAAAGGGAAGTGCAGGGATGACATGCCAGTGCAAGGTCTAACATTTCTGCAGGGAAATCAACACCATGGCAGCGAACGACTACTTCTTTTAGTGGGCGTGCACCTCCCCCATCGTCCTCACCGAGTCGATTAGCACCACCACCACCTCCCTCCAGTGACAAGACATGTGGTACTCCCACAAATTCAGCAACCAAATCTGCTCCAAAACCAGCTGCTAGTGCTTCTTCAGTTGCCTCCACAGGTAGAGCAAGAGATATTCAGTGCCATCGATGCAAGGGATTAGGGCATGTGCAGCGTGATTGTCCCAACAAGCAGGTTATGGTGGTAACAAATAATGGTGGGTATTCCTCTGCTAGTGATTTTGATGAAGATACACTTGCTTTGCTTGCGACTGACGATGCAGGTAGAGAGGAGCCATTAGACGAACAGATTGGTACAGAGGATGCTGAGCATTAGGAGAGCCTCATTGTGCAGCGTGTGCTTAGTGCACAAATAGAGAAGGCGGAGCAAAATCAGCGGCATACATTGTTCCAAACCAAGTGTGTGATTAAAGAGCGTTCTTGCCGCTTGATTATTGATGGAGGTAGCTGCAACAATTTGGCTAGCAGCGACATGGTGGAGAAGCTTGCACTTACAACCAAACCACACCCACATCCATATTACATTCGTTGGCTGAACAACAGTGGTAAGGTAAAGGTAACAAGGCTGGTACGAATTAATTTTTCTATTGGTTCATATCATGATGTTGTGGAGTGTGATGTTGTGCCTATGGAAGCTTGTCACATTCTATTAGGTAGACCTTGGCAATTTGATACTGATTGTTTGCATCATGGTAGATCAAATCAGTATTCTCTCATGTACCATGATAAGAAAATTGCTTTGCTTCCTATGTCTCCTGAGGCTATTGTGCGTGATGACATTGCTAAAGCTGCAAAAGCTAAAACTGAGAACAATAAAATTAGCAAATCTGTTGGTAATAATGAAGATGGGATAAAATTGAAAGGACATTGCTTGCTCGCTACTAAATCTGATATTAATGAATTAATTGCTTCCACTTCTGTTGCCTACGCTTTGGTATGCAAGGATGCTTTGTTTTCAGTTCAAGATATGCAGCATTCCTTGCCTCCTGCAATTGCTAACATTTTGCAGGAGTATTCTGATGTCTTTCCAAGTGAGATACCAGTAGGGCTGCCACCTATACGAGGGATTGAGCACCAAATTGATCTTATTCCAGGTGCTTCTTTGCCCAACCGTGCACCATACAGGACAAATCCGGAGGAAACAAAAGAAATTCAGCGACAAGTGCAAGAACTACTTGACAAAGGTTATGTGCGTGAGTCTCTTAGTCCTTGTGCTGTTCCGGTTATTTTGGTACCTAAGAAAGATGGAACATGGCGTATGTGTGTTGATTGTAGAGCTATTAATAATATCACTATCCGATATCGACATCCTATTCCACGTCTAGATGACATGCTTGATGAATTGAGTGGTGCTACTATTTTCTCTAAGGTTGATTTACGTAGTGGGTACCATCAGATTCGTATGAAATTGGGAGATGAATGGAAAACTGCTTTCAAAACTAAGTTCGGTTTATATGAGTGGTTAGTCATGCCTTTTGGGTTAACTAATGCACCTAGCACTTTTATGAGATTAATGAATGAAGTTTTGCGTGCTTCCATTGGAAAATTTGTTGTAGTCTACTTTGATGATATATTGATCTACAGCAAATCTATGGATGAACATATTGATCATTTACGTGCTGTTTTTAATGCCTTACGGGATGCACGTTTATTTGGTAACCTTGAGAAGTGCACCTTTTGCACCGATCGAGTGTCTTTTCTTGGCTATGTTGTGACTCCACAGGGAATTGAGGTTGATCAAGCCAAGGTTGAAGCTATACAGGGTTGGCCTGTACCGAAGACTATCACACAGGTGCGGAGTTTTCTAGGACTTGCTGGATTTTATCGCCGTTTTGTGAAGGACTTTAGCACCATTGCTGCACCGTTGAATGAGCTTACAAAGAAGGGAGTGCCTTTTAGTTGGGGTAATAAACAAGAGAACGCCTTCGTCATGTTGAAAGATAAGTTGACACATACACCTCTTCTCCAACTCCCTGATTTTAATAAAACTTTTGAGCTTGAATGTGATGCTAGTGGAATTGGTTTGGGTGGTGTTTTATTACAAGAAGGTAAACTGGTTGCATATTTTAGTGAAAAATTGAGCGGGCCTATTCTGAATTATTCCACTTATGATAAAGAATTGTATGCTCTTGTTCGAACATTGGAAACATGGCAGCATTATTTGTGGCCTAAAGAATTTGTTATACATTCTGATCATGAATCTTTGAAACATATTCGTAGTCAAGGCAAACTGAACCGTAGACATGCTAAGTGGGTTGAATTTATTGAATCTTTTCCTTATGTTATTAAACACAAGAGAGGGAAAGAAAATATCATTGCTGATGCTTTGTCTAGGAGATATACTTTGCTGAACCAACTTGATTACAAGATCTTTGGATTAGAAACAATTAAAGCCCAATATGTTAATGATGCTGATTTTAAAGATGTGTTGCTGCATTGCAAGGATGGGAAAGGATGGAACAAATTCATCGTGAGTGATGGGTTTGTGTTTAGAGCTAACAAGCTATGCATTCCAGCTAGCTCCGTTCGCTTATTGTTGCTGCAGGAAGCGCATGGAGGTGGCTTGATGGGGCATTTTGGAGTTAAAAAGATGGAGGACATACTTGCTGGTCACTTCTTTTGGCCAAGGATGAGAAGAGATGTGGAGAGATTTGTTGCTCGTTGCACTACATGTTAGAAGGCTAAGTCAAGATTGAATGCACACGGTTTGTATTTGCCTTTACCCGTTCCTAATGCTCCTTGGGAAGATATTTCTATGGATTTTGTATTAGGTTTACCAAGGAGTAGGAAGGGTTGTGATAGTGTGTTTGTTGTGGTTGATAGATTTTCTAAGATGGCACACTTTATACCATGTCATAAAACTGATGATGCTCCTCATATTGCTGATTTGTTCTTTCGGGAAATTGTTCGCTTGCATGGTGTGCCCAATACAATTGTTTCTGATCGTGATGTTAAATTTCTTAGCTATTTTTGGAAGGCATTGTGGGCTAAATTGGGGACTAAGCTTTTGTTTTCAACTACATGTCACCCCCAAACTGATGGTCAAACTGAAGTTGTGAATAGAACTTTGTCTACTATGCTAAGGGCTGTGTTAAAGACGAACATTAAAATGTGGGAAGATTGTTTACCTCATATTGAATTTGCTTATAATCGTTCGATGCATTCTACCACAAAGATGTGCCCATTTCAGATTATGTATGGTTTCTTACCTCGTGCCCCTATTGATTTAATGCCCTTCCCATCATCTGAGAAACTTAATTTTGATGCTACTAAACGTGCTGAATTGATGTTAAAATTGCATGAAACAACTAAAGAGAACATTGAGCGTATGAATGCTAAGTACAAACTTGCTAGTGATAAAGGTAGAAAGGAAATAAAGTTTGAACCTGGAGATTTAGTGTGGTTGCATTTGAGAAAGGAAAGGTTTCCTGAATTGCGCAAATCTAAATTGTTACCTAGGGCTGATGGACCTTTTAAAGTGTTAGAGAGAATTAATGACAATGCATACAAACTAGATTTGCCAGCAGATTTTGGGGTTAGTCCCACATTTAACATTGCAGATTTGAAGCCATATTTGGGAGAAGACGATGAGCTTGAGTCGAGGACGACTCAAATGCAAGAAGGGGAGGATGATGAGGACATCACCACCAGCGATACATCCACGCCTACACAAAATCGAGTTATTGCTGGTCCTATTACTCGTGCCCGTGCTCGTCAACTTAATCAACAAGTGAGTTCACTCCTGAGTTCATGTTCATCATATTTAGATTGTGGAGACACGTGCACTCTTCTTTTGATTAGGAATCATGGTCAAGACCGAAAGGGAGAAGGACTCGCGCAGGCTGGATTCGGACTGCAGAAAAACACCAACTTGTGACGGACTCCACGGTCGCATACGGAGTCGGATTGGGGCGTTCAAGTACTCCCTGGAACGAGGGTGAAGTAAACTTTCATATGGATCCGGACTCATGTCCATATCTGCTCTGTGCCGGTCGCAATTGTCAAATCAATGACCGGATGTCAATCTGTCCCAGGTGCTGCGCCACCTTATTCGGCCCAATGGGCCCTGTATCAAGTGGAGCCCCATAGGGGCGCGTCCTAGGGTTGTAGGACGACCCCCACCACGTCCAGGTCGTCCTCCACCCTCTCATATAGCTCCATAGCTGCCACAAACTGATTGGGTTTTGTTTAGATCAAGTTTAGCCATTGCTACTTGCTGAAGCGCGCGTGCTGAATCAGCCGCCCGACTTCCTGTCTTCGGAACCCCACCGTATTCGTGATTGAGTTTGAGATTTAATAATTCATTCCCATCTAGTAAATTCAGTACTTGTTCTATACTTGTTCTTGCTAGTTCTTCGATTGCTTGCAGGAACGGGTGCCCTAGTGGCCGGGTGACGCGCTCCACAAGATCGCGGCAGCCATAGGAGGTGGTGTATCGGTTGCTAAGGCGCATCCTTGGAAAGGTTGTAGTCGGGCCGTGAACGTCATCTCCTCCAATCGAATTATCCCCCACGCATCTCATCGAAAGATCGGGCACAAACCCTAGCGGGTTCACATCAGGTTGGGAGCATTTTGCAAAACTTTGGGCACGTAAAAAGATGGGAAACTTGTGTTTCGGGCCTGCATGCGCTATTTCGGGTTTCCGAAATTACGAAAATGGTTTCGCAACGAAAACAATCATTCTACTCCATTAGACCCAAAATGATGTTTTGCAGTGGTTAGGAGCATTTCGCAAACCTTCAGCATGTAAAAAGATGCGAAACTTGTGTTTCGGGCCTGAATGCACCATTTCGGGGTACCGAAGTTGCAAATATGGTTTCGCAACGAAAACATCCATTTTACTACATTAAACCCAAAATGATGTTCCGCAGTGGTTAGGAGCATTTCGCAAAGCTTCGGCACATAATAAGATGCGAAACTTGTGATTTGTGCCTGAATGCACTATTTTGGGATACCGAAGTTGCAAATATGGTTTCGCAACGAAAACATCCATTCTACTCCATTAAACCCAAAATGATGTTTCGCAGTGGTTGGGAGCATTTCGCAAAACATTCGGCACGTAAAAAGATGGGAAACTTGTGTTTCGGGCCTGAATGCACCATTTCGGGGTACCGAAGTTGCGAATATGGTTTCGCAACGAAAACAACCATTCTACTCCAATAAACCCAAAATGATGTTTTGCAGTGGTTGGGAGCATTTCGTAAACCTTCGGCACGTAAAAAGATGCGAAACTTGTGTTTCGGGCCTGAATGCACTATTTCGGGATACCGAAGTTGCAAATATGGTTTCGCAACGAAAACATCCATTCTACTCCACTAAACCCAAAATGATGTTTCGCAGTGGTTGGGAGCATTTCGCAAACCTTCGGCACATAATAAGATGCGAAACTTGTGTTTCGGGCATGAATGCATTATTTTGGGACACCGAAGTTGCAAATATGGTTTCGCAACGAAAACATCCATTCTTCTCCATTAAACCCAAAATGATGTTTCGCAGTGGTTAGGAGCATTTCACAAACCTTCGGCATGTAAAAAGATGCGAAACTTTTGTTTTGTGCCTGAATGGACTATTTCGGGATACTGAAGTTGCAAATATGGTTTCGCAACAAAAACATCTATTCTACTCCATTAAACCCAAAATGATGTTTGGCAGTGGTTGGTAGCATTTTGCAAAACTTTGGGCACGTAAGAAGATGGGAAACTTGTGTTTCGGGCCTGCATGCACTATTTCGGGTTTCCGAAATTACGAAAATGGTTTCGCAACGAAAACAGTCATTCTACTCCATTAGACCCAAAATGATGTTTTGTAGTGTTTAGGAGCATTTCGCAAACCTACGACATGTAAAAAGATGCGAAACTTTTATTTTGTGCCTGAATGGACTATTTCGGGATACCAAAGTTGCAAATATGGTTTCGCAACGAAAACATCCATTCTACTCCATTAAACCCAAAATGATGTTTCGCAGTGGTTGGGAGCATTTCGCAAAACTTTCGGCACGTAAAAAGATGGGAATCTTGTGTTTTGCACCATTTCGGGGTACCGAAGTTGCGAATATGGTTTCGCAACGAAAACATCCATTCTACTCCAATAAACCCAAAATGATGTTTTGCAGTGGTTGGGAGCATTTCGCGTACCTTCGGCACGTGAAAAGATGCAAAACTTGTGTTTCGGGCCTGAATGCACTATTTCGGGATACCGAAGTTGCAAATATGGTTTCGCAACGAAAACATCCATTCTACTCCACTAAACCCAAAATGATGTTTCGCAGTGGTTGGGAGCATTTCGCAAACCTTCGGCACATAATAAGATGCGAAACTTGTGTTTCGGGCCTGAATGCACTATTTTGGGACACCGAAGTTGCAAATATGGTTTCGCAACGAAAACATCCATTCTACTCCATTAAACCCAAAATGATGTTTCGCAGTGGTTAGGAGCATTTCACAAACCTTCGGCATGTAAAAAGATGCGAAACTTTTGTTTTGTGCCTGAATGGACTATTTCGGGATACCGAAGTTGCAAATATGGTTTCGCAATAAAAACATCCATTCTACTCCATTAAACCCAAAATGATGTTTGGCAGTGGTTGGTAGCATTTTGCAAAACTTTGGGCACGTAAGAAGATGGGAAACTTGTGTTTCGGGCCTGCATGCACTATTTCGGGTTTCCGAAATTACGAAAATGGTTTCGCAACGAAAACAGTCATTCTACTCCATTAGACCCAAAATGATGTTTTGCAGTGGTTAGGAGCATTTCGCAAACCTACTGATGAGGACATCTTCCTCCACTATTACCCGTTGGCAAAGACGCAACATGGGCCGAAGCCCAGTTGTAGTCGGGCGGCAACCGTGTGAGCCTCATTATCCCACCTTGCTTAGCTTGGGAGGAGGAAGTCACCTTAAAAGGGAGAGCCACCCTTCCCCTATCAGACTAGTCTTTTGGGGCGATTGGACCTTTCCCCGAGAGGTGCACCTGAGTGCGGTGCTAAGGTTGCAGAGGAGTATGGTGCTAAGGTTGCCGAGGCGTAGCAGGAGGCCCTAGTGGCGCTGTAGCCGGATCGGTGTGTCATGCTTCGGCCGGATCGGTTTGTCGTTATTTCGGCTGCCGGTGCTAAGGTTACGGGGGCCAGATTGTACGTATTTGAAGTTGGAATCTTGGGGGCCAGGTCATGTGTACCTGAAGCCGGATTTGCGGGGGCCAGATCGTGCATATCTGAAGCCGGACCGGTGTGTCGGGCTTTCCATCCAACCCCACCTAGGCCGGACTCATCATTTGGTATCAGAGCTGGGCCCTTGTTAAGAAGGGGAGAATGATGAGGACATCTTCCTCCACTATTACCCGTTGGCAAAGACGCAACATGGGCCGAAGCCCAGTTGTAGTCAGGCGGCGACCGTGTGAGCCTCATTATCCCACCTTGCTTAGCTTGGGAGGAGGAAGTCACCTTAAAAGGGAGAGCCACCCTTCCCCTATCAGACTAGTCTTTTGGGGCGATTGGACCTTTCCCCGAGAGGTGCGCCGGAGTGCGGTGCTAAGGTTGCAGAGGAGTATGGTGCAAAGGTTGCCGAGGCGCAGCAGGAGGCCCTAGTGGCGCTGTAGCCGGATCGGTGTGTCATGCTTCGGCCGGATCGGTGTGTCGTTATTTCGGCTGCCGGTGCTAAGGTTACGGGGGCCAGATTGTACGTATTTGAAGCTGGAATCTTGGGGGCCAGGTCGTGTGTACCTGAAGCCGGATTTGCGGGGGCCAGATCGTGCATATCTGAAGCTGGACCGGTGTGTCGGGCTTTCCATCCAACCCCACCTGGGGCGGACTCATCACCTACGACATGTAAAAAGATGCGAAACTTTTGTTTTGTGCCTGAATGGACTATTTCGGGATACCGAAGTTGCAAATATGGTTTCGCAACGAAAACATCCATTCTACTCCATTAAACCCAAAATGATGTTTCGCAGTGGTTGGGAGCATTTCGCAAAACTTTCGGCACGTCAAAAGATGGGAAACTTGTGTTTTGCACCATTTCGGGGTACCGAAGTTGCGAATATGGTTTCGCAACGAAAACATCCATTCTACTCCATTAAACCCAAAATGATGTTTTGGAGTGGTTCGGACCATTTCGCAAACCTTCGGCACGTAAAAAGATGCGAAACTTGTGTTTCGGACCTGAATGCACTATTTCAGGATACCGAAGTTGCAAATATGGATTCACAACGAAAACATCCATTCGACTCCACTAAACCCAAAATGATGTTTCACGGTGGTTAGGAGCTTTTCGCAAACCTTCGTCATGTAGAAAGATGCGAAACTTGTGTTTTGTGCTTGAATGGACTATTTCGGGATACCGAAGTTGCAAATATGGTTTCACAACGAAAACATCCATTCTACTCCATTAAACCCAAAATGATGTTTCGCAGTGGTTGGGAGCATTTCGCAAAACTTTCGGCATGTAAAAAGATGGGAAACTTGTGTTTCGGGCCTGAATGCACCATTTCGGGGTACCGAAGTTGCGAATATGGTTTCGCAACGAAAACATCCATTCTACTCCAATAAACCCAAAATGATGTTTTGCAGTGGTTGGGAGCATTTCGCAAACCTTCGTCATGTAGAAAGATGCGAAACTTGTGTTTTGTGCCTGAATGGACTATTTCGGGATACCGAAGTTGCAAATATGGTTTCACAACGAAAACATCCATTCTACTCCATTAAACCCAAAATGATGTTTCGCAGTGGTTGGGAGCATTTCGCAAAACTTTCGGCACGTAAAAAGATGGGAAACTTGTGTTTTGCACCATTTCGGGGTACCGAAGTTGCGAATATGGTTTCTTAACAAAAACATCCATTCTACTCCAATAAACCCAAAATGATGTTTTGCAGTGGTTGGGAGCATTTCGCAAACCTTCGGCACGTAAAAAGATGCGAAACTTGTGTTTCGAGCCTGAATGCACTATTTCGGGATACCGAAGTTGCAAATATGGTTTCGCAACGAAAACATCCATTCTACGCCACTAAACCCAAAATGATGTTTCGCAGTGGTTGGGATCATTTCGCAAACCTTCGGCACATAATAAGATGCGAAACTTGTGTTTCGGGCCTGAATGCACTATTTTGGGACACCGAAGTTGCAAATATGAATTCGCAACGAAAACATCCATTCTACTCCATTAAACCCAAAATGATGTTTCACAGTGGTTAGGAGCATTTCGCAAACCTTCGGCTTGTAAAAAGATGCGAAACTTTTGTTTTGTGCCTGAATGGACTATTTCAGGATACCGAAGTTGCAAATAAGGTTTCGCAACGAAAACATCCATTCTACTCCATTAAACCCAAAATGATCTTTCGCAGTGGTTGGGAGCATTTCGCAAAACTTTCGGCACGTAAAAAGATGGGAAACTTGTGTTTCGGGCCTGAATGCACCATTTCGGGGTACCGAAGTTGCGAATATGGTTTCGCAACGAAAACATCCATTCTACTCCATTAAACCCAAAATGATGTTTTGCAGTGGTTGGGAGCATTTCGCAAACCTTCGGCACGTAAAAAGATACGAAACTTGTGTTTCGGGCCTGAATGCACTATTTCGGGATACCGAAGTTGCAAATATGGTTTCGCAACGAAAACATCCATTCTACTCCACTAAACCCAAAATGATGTTTCGCAGTGGTTGGGAGCATTTCGCAAACCTTCGGCACATAATAAGATGCGAAACTTGTGTTTCGAGCCTAAATGCACTATTTTGGGACACTGAAGTTGCAAATATGGTTTCGCAACGAAAACATCCATTCTACTCCATTAAACCCAAAATGATGTTTCACAGTGGTTAGGAGCATTTCACAAACCTTCGGCATGTAAAAAGATGCGAAACTTCTGTTTTGTGCCTGAATGGACTATTTCGGGATACCGAAGTTGCAAATATGGTTCGCAACGAAAACATCCATTCTACTCCATTAAACCCAAAATGATGTTTCACAGTGGTTGGGAGCATTTCGCACAACTTTCGGCACGTAAAAAGATGGGAAACTTGCGTTTCGGGCCTGAATGCACCATTTCGGGGTACCGAAGTTGCGAATATGATTTCGCAACGAAAAAATCCATTCTACTCCATTAAACCCAAAATGATGTTTTGGAGTGGTTCGGAGCATTTCGCAAATCTTCGGCACGTAAAAAGATGCGAAACTTGTGTTTCGGGCCTGAATGCACTATTTCAGGATAACGAAGTTGCAAATATGGATTCACAACGAAAACATCCATTCGCCTCAACTAAACCCAAAATGGTGTTTCACAGTGGTTAGGAGCATTTCGCAAACCTTCGTCATGTAAAAAGATGCGAAACTTGTGTTTTGTGCCTGAATGTACTATTTCGGGATCCGAAGTTGCAAATATGGTTTCTCAACGAAAACATCCATTCTACTTCATTAAACCCAAAATGATGTTTCGTAGTGGTTGGGAGCATTTCTCAAAACATTCGGCACGTAAAAAGATGGGAAACTTGTGTTTCGGGCCTGAATGCACCATTTCGGGGTACCGAAGTTGCGAATATGGTTTCGCAATGAAAACATCCATTCTACTCCATTAAACCCAAAATGATGTTTTGCAGTGGTTGGGAGCATTTCGCAAACCTTCGGCACGTAAAAAGATGCGAAACTTGTGTTTCGAGCCTGAATGCACTATTTCGGGATACCGAAGTTGCAAATATGGTTTCGCAACGAAAACATCCATTCTACTCCACTAAACCCAAAATGATGTTTCGCAGTGGTTGGGAGCATTTCGCAAACCTTCGGCACATAATAAGATGCGAAACTTGTGTTTCGAGCCTAAATGCACTATTTTGGGACACTGAAGTTGCAAATATGGTTTCGCAACGAAAACATCCATTCTACTCCATTAAACCCAAAATGATGTTTCACAGTGGTTAGGAGCATTTCACAAACCTTCGGCATGTAAAAAGATGCGAAACTTCTGTTTTGTGCCTGAATGGACTATTTCGGGATACCGAAGTTGCAAATATGGTTCGCAACGAAAACATCCATTCTACTCCATTAAACCCAAAATGATGTTTCACAGTGGTTGGGAGCATTTCGCACAACTTTCGGCACGTAAAAAGATGGGAAACTTGCGTTTCGGGCCTGAATGCACCATTTCGGGGTAACGAAGTTGCGAATATGATTTCGCAACGAAAAAATCCATTCTACTCCATTAAACCCAAAATGATGTTTTGGAGTGGTTCGGAGCATTTCGCAAATCTTCGGCACGTAAAAAGATGCGAAACTTGTGTTTCGGGCCTGAATGCACTATTTCAGGATAACGAAGTTGCAAATATGGATTCACAACGAAAACATCCATTCGCCTCAACTAAACCCAAAATGGTGTTTCACAGTGGTTAGGAGCATTTCGCAAACCTTCGTCATGTAAAAAGATGCGAAACTTGTGTTTTGTGCCTGAATGGACTATTTCGGGATCCGAAGTTGCAAATATGGTTTCTCAACGAAAACATCCATTCTACTTCATTAAACCCAAAATGATGTTTCGTAGTGGTTGGGAGCATTTCTCAAAACATTCGGCACGTAAAAAGATGGGAAACTTGTGTTTCGGGCCTGAATGCACCATTTCGGGGTACCGAAGTTGCGAATATGGTTTCGCAATGAAAACATCCATTCTACTCCATTAAACCCAAAATGATGTTTTGCAGTGGTTGGGAGCATTTCGCAAACCTTCGGCACGTAAAAAGATGCGAAACTTGTGTTTCGAGCCTGAATGCACTATTTCGGGATACCGAAGTTGCAAATATGGTTTCGCAACGAAAACATCCATTCTACGCCACTAAACCCAAAATGATGTTTCGCAGTGGTTGGGAGCATTTCGCAAACCTTCGGCACATAATAAGATGCGAAACTTGTGTTTCGGGCCTGAATGCACTATTTTGGGACACCGAAGTTGCAAATATGAATTCGCAACGAAAACATCCATTCTACTCCATTAAACCCAAAATGATGTTTCACAGTGGTTAGGAGCATTTCGCAAACCTTCGGCATGTAAAAAGATGCGAAACTTTTGTTTTGTGCCTGAATGGACTATTTCGGGATACCGAAGTTGCAAATAAGGTTTCGCAACGAAAACATCCATTCTACTCCATTAAACCCAAAATGATGTTTCGCAGTGGTTGGGAGCATTTCGCAAAACTTTCGGCACGTAAAAAGATGGGAAACTTGTGTTTCGGGCCTGAATGCACCATTTCGGGGTACCGAAGTTGCGAATATGATTTCGCAACGAAAAAATCCATTCTACTCCATTAAACCCAAAATGATGTTTTGGAGTGGTTTGGAGCATTTCGCAAATCTTCGGCACGTAAAAAGATGCGAAACTTGTGTTTCGGGCCTGAATGCACTATTTCAGGATACCGAAGTTGCAAATGTGGATTCACAACGAAAACATCCATTCGACTCCACTAAACCCAAAATGATGTTTCACAGTGGTTTGGAGCATTTCGCAAACCTTCGTCATGTAAAAAGATGCGAAACTTGTGTTTTGTGCCTGAATGGACTATTTCGGGATACCGAAGTTGCAAATATGGTTTCGCAACGAAAACATCCATTCTACTCCATTAAACCAAAATGATGTTTCATAGTGGTTGGGAGCATTTCGTACAACTTTCGGCACGTAAATAGATGGGAAACTTGTGTTTCCGGCCTGAATGCACCATTTCGGGGTACCGAAGTTGCGAATATGGTTTCACAACGAAAACATCCATTCTACTCCATTAAACCCAAAATGATGTTTCGCAGTGGTTGGGAGCATTTCGGAAAACTTTCGGCACGTAAAAAGATGGGAAACTTGTGTTTTGCACCATTTCGGGGTACCGAAGTTGCGAATATGGTTTCTTAACAAAAACATCCATTCTACTCCAATAAACCCAAAATGATGTTTTGCAGTGGTTGGGAGCATTTCGCAAACCTTCGGCACGTAAAAAGATGCGAAACTTGTGTTTCGAGCCTGAATGCACTATTTCGGGATACCGAAGTTGCAAATATGGTTTCGCAACGAAAACATCCATTCTACTCCACTAAACCCAAAATGATGTTTCGCAGTGGTTGGGATCATTTCGCAAACCTTCGGCACATAATAAGATGCGAAACTTGTGTTTCGGGCCTGAATGCACTATTTTGGGACACCGAAGTTGCAAATATGAATTCGCAACGAAAACATCCATTCTACTCCATTAAACCCAAAATGATGTTTCACAGTGGTTAGGAGCATTTCGCAAACCTTCGGCATGTAAAAAGATGCGAAACTTTTGTTTTGTGCCTGAATGGACTATTTCAGGATACCGAAGTTGCAAATAAGGTTTCGCAACGAAAACATCCATTCTACTCCATTAAACCCAAAATGATCTTTCGCAGTGGTTGGGAGCATTTCGCAAAACTTTCGGCACGTAAAAAGATGGGAAACTTGTGTTTCGGGCCTGAATGCACCATTTCGGGGTACCGAAGTTGCGAATATGGTTTCGCAACGAAAACATCCATTCTACTCCATTAAACCCAAAATGATGTTTTGCAGTGGTTGGGAGCATTTCGCAAACCTTCGGCACGTAAAAAGATACGAAACTTGTGTTTCGGGCCTGAATGCACTATTTCGGGATACCGAAGTTGCAAATATGGTTTCGCAACGAAAACATCCATTCTACTCCACTAAACCCAAAATGATGTTTCGCAGTGGTTGGGAGCATTTCGCAAACCTTCGGCACATAATAAGATGCGAAACTTGTGTTTCGAGCCTAAATGCACTATTTTGGGACACTGAAGTTGCAAATATGGTTTCGCAACGAAAACATCCATTCTACTCCATTAAACCCAAAATGAAGTTTCATAGTGGTTAGGAGCATTTCACAAACCTTCGGCATGTAAAAAGATGCGAAACTTCTGTTTTGTGCCTGAATGGACTATTTCGGGATACCGAAGTTGCAAATATGGTTCGCAACGAAAACATCCATTCTACTCCATTAAACCCAAAATGATGTTTCACAGTGGTTGGGAGCATTTCGCACAACTTTCGGCACGTAAAAAGATGGGAAACTTGCGTTTCGGGCCTGAATGCACCATTTCGGGGTACCGAAGTTGCGAATATGATTTCGCAACGAAAAAATCCATTCTACTCCATTAAACCCAAAATGATGTTTTGGAGTGGTTCGAAGCATTTCGCAAATCTTCGGCACGTAAAAAGATGCGAAACTTGTGTTTCGGGCCTGAATGCACTATTTCAGGATAACGAAGTTGCAAATATGGATTCACAACGAAAACATCCATTCGCCTCAACTAAACCCAAAATGGTGTTTCACAGTGGTTAGGAGCATTTCGCAAACCTTCGTCATGTAAAAAGATGCGAAACTTGTGTTTTGTGCCTGAATGGACTATTTCGGGATCCGAAGTTGCAAATATGGTTTCTCAACGAAAACATCCATTCTACTTCATTAAACCCAAAATGATGTTTCGTAGTGGTTGGGAGCATTTCTCAAAACATTCGGCACGTAAAAAGATGGGAAACTTGTGTTTCGGGCCTGAATGCACCATTTCGGGGTACCGAAGTTGCGAATATGGTTTCGCAATGAAAACATCCATTCTACTCCATTAAACCCAAAATGATGTTTTGCAGTGGTTGGGAGCATTTCGCAAACCTTCGGCACGTAAAAAGATGCGAAACTTGTGTTTCGAGCCTGAATGCACTATTTCGGGATACCGAAGTTGCAAATATGGTTTCGCAACGAAAACATCCATTCTACGCCACTAAACCCAAAATGATGTTTCGCAGTGGTTGGGAGCATTTCGCAAACCTTCGGCACATAATAAGATGCGAAACTTGTGTTTCGGGCCTGAATGCACTATTTTGGGACACCGAAGTTGCAAATATGAATTCGCAACGAAAACATCCATTCTACTCCATTAAACCCAAAATGATGTTTCACAGTGGTTAGGAGCATTTCGCAAACCTTCGGCATGTAAAAAGATGCGAAACTTTTGTTTTGTGCCTGAATGGACTATTTCGGGATACCGAAGTTGCAAATAAGGTTTCGCAACGAAAACATCCATTCTACTCCATTAAACCCAAAATGATGTTTCGCAGTGGTTGGGAGCATTTCGCAAAACTTTCGGCACGTAAAAAGATGGGAAACTTGTGTTTCGGGCCTGAATGCACCATTTCGGGGTACCGATGTTGCGAATATGATTTCGCAACGAAAAAATCCATTCTACTCCATTAAACCCAAAATGATGTTTTGGAGTGGTTTGGAGCATTTCGCAAATCTTCGGCACGTAAAAAGATGCGAAACTTGTGTTTCGGGCCTGAATGCACTATTTCAGGATACCGAAGTTGCAAATGTGGATTCACAACGAAAACATCCATTCGACTCCACTAAACCCAAAATGATGTTTCACAGTGGTTTGGAGCATTTCGCAAACCTTCGTCATGTAAAAAGATGCGAAACTTGTGTTTTGTGCCTGAATGGACTATTTCGGGATACCGAAGTTGCAAATATGGTTTCGCAACGAAAACATCCATTCTACTCCATTAAACCAAAATGATGTTTCATAGTGGTTGGGAGCATTTCGTACAACTTTCGGCACGTAAATAGATGGGAAACTTGTGTTTCCGGCCTGAATGCACCATTTCGGGGTACCGAAGTTGCGAATATGGTTTCACAACGAAAACATCCATTCTACTCCATTAAACCCAAAATGATGTTTCGCAGTGGTTGGGAGCATTTCGGAAAACTTTCGGCACGTAAAAAGATGGGAAACTTGTGTTTTGCACCATTTCGGGGTACCGAAGTTGCGAATATGGTTTCTTAACAAAAACATCCATTCTACTCCAATAAACCCAAAATGATGTTTTGCAGTGGTTGGGAGCATTTCGCAAACCTTCGGCACGTAAAAAGATGCGAAACTTGTGTTTCGAGCCTGAATGCACTATTTCGGGATACCGAAGTTGCAAATATGGTTTCGCAACGAAAACATCCATTCTACTCCACTAAACCCAAAATGATGTTTCGCAGTGGTTGGGATCATTTCGCAAACCTTCGGCACATAATAAGATGCGAAACTTGTGTTTCGGGCCTGAATGCACTATTTTGGGACACCGAAGTTGCAAATATGAATTCGCAACGAAAACATCCATTCTACTCCATTAAACCCAAAATGATGTTTCACAGTGGTTAGGAGCATTTCGCAAACCTTCGGCATGTAAAAAGATGCGAAACTTTTGTTTTGTGCCTGAATGGACTATTTCAGGATACCGAAGTTGCAAATAAGGTTTCGCAACGAAAACATCCATTCTACTCCATTAAACCCAAAATGATCTTTCGCAGTGGTTGGGAGCATTTCGCAAAACTTTCGGCACGTAAAAAGATGGGAAACTTGTGTTTCGGGCCTGAATGCACCATTTCGGGGTACCGAAGTTGCGAATATGGTTTCGCAACGAAAACATCCATTCTACTCCATTAAACCCAAAATGATGTTTTGCAGTGGTTGGGAGCATTTCGCAAACCTTCGGCACGTAAAAAGATACGAAACTTGTGTTTCGGGCCTGAATGCACTATTTCGGGATACCGAAGTTGCAAATATGGTTTCGCAACGAAAACATCCATTCTACTCCACTAAACCCAAAATGATGTTTCGCAGTGGTTGGGAGCATTTCGCAAACCTTCGGCACATAATAAGATGCGAAACTTGTGTTTCGAGCCTAAATGCACTATTTTGGGACACTGAAGTTGCAAATATGGTTTCGCAACGAAAACATCCATTCTACTCCATTAAACCCAAAATGATGTTTCACAGTGGTTAGGAGCATTTCACAAACCTTCGGCATGTAAAAAGATGCGAAACTTCTGTTTTGTGCCTGAATGGACTATTTCGGGATACCGAAGTTGCAAATATGGTTCGCAACGAAAACATCCATTCTACTCCATTAAACCCAAAATGATGTTTCAAAGTGGTTGGGAGCATTTCGCACAACTTTCGGCACGTAAAAAGATGGGAAACTTGCGTTTCGGGCCTGAATGCACCATTTCGGGGTACCGAAGTTGCGAATATGATTTCGCAACGAAAAAATCCATTCTACTCCATTAAACCCAAAATGATGTTTTGGAGTGGTTCGGAGCATTTCGCAAATCTTCGGCACGTAAAAAGATGCGAAACTTGTGTTTCGGGCCTGAATGCACTATTTCAGGATAACGAAGTTGCAAATATGGATTCACAACGAAAACATCCATTCGCCTCAACTAAACCCAAAATGGTGTTTCACAGTGGTTAGGGGCATTTCGCAAACCTTCGTCATGTAAAAAGATGCGAAACTTGTGTTTTGTGCCTGAATGGACTATTTCGGGATCCGAAGTTGCAAATATGGTTTCTCAACGAAAACATCCATTCTACTTCATTAAACCCAAAATGATGTTTCGTAGTGGTTGGGAGCATTTCTCAAAACATTCGGCACGTAAAAAGATGGGAAACTTGTGTTTCGGGCCTGAATGCACCATTTCGGGGTACCGAAGTTGCGAATATGGTTTCGCAATGAAAACATCCATTCTACTCCATTAAACCCAAAATGATGTTTTGCAGTGGTTGGGAGCATTTCGCAAACCTTCGGCACGTAAAAAGATGCGAAACTTGTGTTTCGAGCCTGAATGCACTATTTCGGGATACCGAAGTTGCAAATATGGTTTCGCAACGAAAACATCCATTCTACGCCACTAAACCCAAAATGATGTTTCGCAGTGGTTGGGAGCATTTCGCAAACCTTCGGCACATAATAAGATGCGAAACTTGTGTTTCGGGCCTGAATGCACTATTTTGGGACACCGAAGTTGCAAATATGAATTCGCAACGAAAACATCCATTCTACTCCATTAAACCCAAAATGATGTTTCACAGTGGTTAGGAGCATTTCGCAAACCTTCGGCATGTAAAAAGATGCGAAACTTTTGTTTTGTGCCTGAATGGACTATTTCGGGATACCGAAGTTGCAAATAAGGTTTCGCAACGAAAACATCCATTCTACTCCATTAAACCCAAAATGATGTTTCGCAGTGGTTGGGAGCATTTCGCAAAACTTTCGGCACGTAAAAAGATGGGAAACTTGTGTTTCGGGCCTGAATGCACCATTTCGGGGTACCGAAGTTGCGAATATGATTTCGCAACGAAAAAATCCATTCTACTCCATTAAACCCAAAATGATGTTTTGGAGTGGTTTGGAGCATTTCGCAAATCTTCGGCACGTAAAAAGATGCGAAACTTGTGTTTCGGGCCTGAATGCACTATTTCAGGATACCGAAGTTGCAAATGTGGATTCACAACGAAAACATCCATTCGACTCCACTAAACCCAAAATGATGTTTCACAGTGGTTTGGAGCATTTCGCAAACCTTCGTCATGTAAAAAGATGCGAAACTTGTGTTTTGTGCCTGAATGGACTATTTCGGGATACCGAAGTTGCAAATATGGTTTCGCAACGAAAACATCCATTCTACTCCATTAAACCAAAATGATGTTTCATAGTAGTTGGGAGCATTTCGTACAACTTTCGGCACGTAAATAGATGGGAAACTTGTGTTTCCGGCCTGAATGCACCATTTCGGGGTACCGAAGTTGCGAATATGGTTTCACAACGAAACCATCCATTCTACTCCATTAAACCCAAAATGATGTTTCACAGTGGTTGGGAGCATTTCGCACAACTTTCGGCACGTAAAAAGATGGGAAACTTGTGTTTCCGGCCTGAATGCACCATTTCGGGGTACCGAAGTTGCGAATATGGTTTCACAACGAAAACATCCATTCTACACCATTAAACCCAAAATGATGTTTTGGAGTGGTTCGGAGCATTTCGCAAACCTTCGGCACGTAAAAAGATGTGAAACTTGTGTTTCGGGCTTGAATGCCCTATTTCAGGATACCGAAGTTGCAAATATGGATTCACAACGAAAACATCCATTCGACTCAACTAAACCCAAAATGATGTTTCACAGTGGTTAGGAGCATTTCGCAAACCTACGACATGTAAAAAGATGCGAAACTTTTGTTTTGTGCCTGAATGGAATATTTCGGGATGCCGAAGTTACAAATATGGTTTCGCAACGAAAACATCCATTCTACTCCATTAAACCCAAAATGATGTTTCGCAGTGGTTGGGAGCATTTCGCAAAACTTTCGGCACGTAAAAAGATTGGAAACTTGTGTTTTGCACCATTTCGGGGTACCGAAGTTGCGAATATGGTTTCGCAACGAAAACATCCATTCTACTCCATTAAAACCAAAATGATGTTTTGGAGTGGTTCGGACCATTTCGCAAACCTTCGGCATGTAAAAAGATGCGAAACTTGTGTTTCGGACCTGAATGCACTATTTCAGGATACCGAAGTTGCAAATATGGATTCACAACGAAAACATCCATTCGACTCCACTAAACCCAAAATGATGTTTCACGGTGGTTAGGAGCTTTTCGCAAACCTTCGTCATGTAGAAAGATGCGAAACTTGTGTTTTGTGCCTGAATGGACTATTTCGGGATACCGAAGTTGCAAATATGGTTTCACAACGAAAACATCCATTCTACTCCATTAAACCCAAAATGATGTTTCGCAGTGGTTGGGAGCATTTCGCAAAACTTTCGGCACGTAAAAAGATGGGAAACTTGTGTTTTGCACCATTTCGGGGTACCGAAGTTGCGAATATGGTTTCTTAACAAAAACATCCATTCTACTCCAATAAACCCAAAATGATGTTTTGCAGTGGTTGGGAGCATTTCGCAAACCTTCGGCACGTAAAAAGATGCGAAACTTGTGTTTCGAGCCAGAATGCACTATTTCGGGATACCGAAGTTGCAAATATGGTTTCGCAACGAAAACATCCATTCTACTCCACTAAACCCAAAATGATGTTTCGCAGTGGTTGGGATCATTTCGCAAACCTTCGGCACATAATAAGATGCGAAACTTGTGTTTCGGGCCTGAATGCACTATTTTGGGACACCAAAGTTGCAAATATGAATTCGCAACGAAAACATCCATTCTACTCCATTAAACCCAAAATGATGTTTCACAGTGGTTAGGAGCATTTCGCAAACCTTCGGCATGTAAAAAGATGCGAAACTTTTGTTTTGTGCCTGAATGGACTATTTCAGGATACCGAAGTTGCAAATAAGGTTTCGCAACGAAAACATCCATTCTACTCCATTAAACCCAAAATGATCTTTCGCAGTGGTTGGGAGCATTTCGCAAAACTTTCGGCACGTAAAAAGATGGGAAACTTGTGTTTCGGGCCTGAATGCACCATTTCGGGGTACCGAAGTTGCGAATATGGTTTCGCAACGAAAACATCCATTCTACTCCATTAAACCCAAAATGATGTTTTGCAGTGGTTGGGAGCATTTCGCAAACCTTCGGCACGTAAAAAGATACGAAACTTGTGTTTCGGGCCTGAATGCACTATTTCGGGATACCGAAGTTGCAAATATGGTTTCGCAACGAAAACATCCATTCTACTCCACTAAACCCAAAATGATGTTTCGCAGTGGTTGGGAGCATTTCGCAAACCTTCGGCACATAATAAGATGCGAAACTTGTGTTTCGAGCCTAAATGCACTATTTTGGGACACTGAAGTTGCAAATATGGTTTCGCAACGAAAACATCCATTCTACTCCATTAAACCCAAAATGATGTTTCACAGTGGTTAGGAGCATTTCACAAACCTTCGGCATGTAAAAAGATGCGAAACTTCTGTTTTGTGCCTGAATGGACTATTTCGGGATACCGAAGTTGCAAATATGGTTCGCAACGAAAACATCCATTCTACTCCATTAAACCCAAAATGATGTTTCAAAGTGGTTGGGAGCATTTCGCACAACTTTCGGCACGTAAAAAGATGGGAAACTTGCGTTTCGGGCCTGAATGCACCATTTCGGGGTACCGAAGTTGCGAATATGATTTCGCAACGAAAAAATCCATTCTACTCCATTAAACCCAAAATGATGTTTTGGAGTGGTTCGGAGCATTTCGCAAATCTTCGGCACGTAAAAAGATGCGAAACTTGTGTTTCGGGCCTGCATGCACTATTTCGGGTTTCCGAAATTACGAAAATGGTTTCGCAACGAAAACAGTCATTCTACTCCATTAGACCCAAAATGATGTTTTGCAGTGGTTAGGAGCATTTGGCAAACCTACGACATGTAAAAAGATGCGAAACTTTTGTTTTGTGCCTGAATGGACTATTTCGGTATACCGAAGTTGCAAATATGGTTTCGCAACGAAAACATCCATTCTACTCCATTAAACCCAAAATGATGTTTCGCAGTGGTTGGGAGCATTTCGCAAAACTTTCGGCACGTAAAAAGATGGGAAACTTGTGTTTTGCACCATTTCGGGGTACCGAAGTTGCGAATATGGTTTCGCAACGAAAACATCCATTCTACTCCATTAAACCCAAAATGATGTTTTGGAGTGGTTCGGACCATTTCGCAAACCTTCGGCACGTAAAAAGATGCGAAACTTGTGTTTCGAACCTGAATACACTATTTCAGGATACCGAAGTTGCAAATATGGATTCACAACGAAAACCTCCATTCGACTCCACTAAACCCAAAATGATGTTTCACGGTGGTTAGGAGCATTTCGCAAACCTTCGTCATGTAGAAAGATGCGAAACTTGTGTTTTGTGCCTGAATGGACTATTTCGGGATACCGAAGTTGCAAATATGGTTTCACAACGAAAACATCCATTCTACTCCATTAAACCCAAAATGATGTTTCGCAGTGGTTGGGAGCATTTCGCAAAACTTTCGGCACGTAAAAAGATGGGAAACTTGTGTTTCGGGCCTGAATGCACCATTTCGGGGTACCGAAGTTGCGAATATGGTTTCGGAACGAATACATCCATTCTACTCCAATTAACCCAAAATGATGTTTTGCAGTGGTTGGGAGCATTTCGCAAACCTTCGGCACGTAAAAAGATGCGAAACTTGTGTTTCGAGCCTGAATGCACTATTTCGGGATACCGAAGTTGCAAATATGGTTTCGCAACGAAAACATCCATTCTACTCCACTAAACCCAAAATGATGTTTCGCATTGGTTGGGAGCATTTCGCAAACCTTCGGCACATAATAAGATGCGAAACTTGTGTTTCGGGCCTGAATGCACTATTTTGGGACACCGAAGTTGCAAATATGAATTCGCAACGAAAACATCCATTCTACTCCATTAAACCCAAAATGATGTTTAACCGTGGTTAGGAGCATTTCGCAAACCTTCGGCATGTAAAAAGATGCGAAACTTTTGTTTTGTGCCTGAATGGACTATTTCGGGATACCGAAGTTGCAAATAAGGTTTCGTAACGAAAAAATCCATTCTACTCCATTAAACCCAAAATGATGTTTCGCAGTGGTTGGGAGCATTTCGCAAAACTTTCGGCACGTAAAAAGATGGGAAACTTGTGTTTCGGGCCTGAATGCACCATTTCGGGGTACCGAAGTTGCGAATATGATTTCGCAACGAAAAAATCAATTCTACTCCATTAAACCCAAAATGATGTTTTGGAGTGGTTCGGAGCATTTCGCAAATCTTCGGCACGTAAAAAGATGCGAAACTTGTGTTTCGAGCCTGAATGCACTATTTTAGGATAACGAAGTTGCAAATATGGATTCACAACGAAAACATCCATTCGACTCCACTAAACCCAAAATGATGTTTCACAGTGGTTAGGAGCATTTCGCAAACCTACGACATGTAAAAAGATGCGAAACTTTTGTTTTGTGCCTGAATGGACTATTTCGGGATACCGAAGTTGCAAATATGGTTTCGCAACGAAAACATCCATTCTACTCCATTAAACCCAAAATGATGTTTCGCCGTGGTTCGCAGCATTTCGCAAAACTTTCGGCACTTAAAAAGATGGCAAACTTGTGTTTTGCACCATTTCGGGGTACCGAAGTTGCGAATATGGTTTCACAACGAAAACATCCATTCTACTCCATTAAACCCAAAAGGATATTTTGGAGTGGTTCGGACCATTTCGCAAACCTTCGGCACGTAAAAAGATGCGAAACTTGTGTTTCGGACCTGAATGCACTATTTCAGGATACTGAAGTTGCAAATATGGATTCACAATGAAAACATCCATTCGACTCCACTAAACCCAAAATGATGTTTCACGGTGGTTAGGAGCATTTCGCAAACCTTCGTCATGTAGAAAGATGCGAAACTTGTGTTTTGTGCTTGAATGGACTATTTCGGGATACCGAAGTTGCAAATATGGTTTCACAACGAAAACATCCATTCTACTCCATTAAACCCAAAATGATGTTTCGCAGTGGTTGGGAGCATTTCGCAAAACTTTTGTTACGTAAAAAGAAGGGAAACTTGTGTTTTGGGCCTGAATGCACCATTTCGGGGTACCGAAGTTGCGAATATGGTTTCGCAACGAAAACATCCATTCTACTCCAATAAACCCAAAATGATGTTTTGCAGTGGTTGGGAGCATTTCGCAAACCTTCGGCACGTAAAAAGATGCGAAACTTGTGTTTCGAGCCTGAATGCACTATTTCGGGATACCGAAGTTGCAAATATGGTTTCGCAACGAAAACATCCATTCTACTCCACTAAACCAAAAATGATGTTTCGCAGTGGTTGGGAGCATTTCGCAAACCTTTCGGCACATAAAAAGATGGGAAACTTGTGTTTCGGTCCTGAATGCACCATTTCGGGGTACCGAAGTTGTGAATATGATTTCGCAACGAAAAAATCCATTCTACTCCATTAAACCCAAAATGATGTTTTGGAGTGGTTCGGAGCATTTCGCAAATCTTCAGCACGTAAAAAGATGCGAAACTTGTGTTTCGGGCCTGAATGCACTATTTCAGGATACCGAAGTTGCAAATATGGATTCACAACGAAAACATCCATTCGACTCAACTAAACCCAAAATGATGTTTCACAGTGGTTAGGAGCACTTCGCAACCCTTCGTCATGTAAAAAGATGCGAAACTTGTGTTTTGTGCCTGAATGGACTATTTCGGGATCCGAAATTGCAAATATGGTTTCGCAACGAAAACATCCATTCTACTTCATTAAACCCAAAATGATGTTTCGCAGTGGTTGGGAGTATTTCGCAAAACTTTCGGCACGTAAAAAGATGGGAAACTTGTGTTTTGGGCCTGAATGCACCATTTCGGGGTACCGAAGTTGCGAATATGGTTTCGCAACGAAAACATCCATTCTACTCCAATAAACCCAAAATGATGTTTTGCAGTGGTTGAGAGCATTTCGCAAACCTTCTGCACGTAAAAAGATGCGAAACTTGTGTTTCGGGCCTGAATGCACTATTTCGGAATACCGAAGTTGCAAATATGGTTTCGCAACGAAAACATCCATTCTACTCCACTAAACCCAAAATGATGTTTCGCAGTGGTTGGGAGCATTTCGCAAACCTTCGGCACATAATAAGATGCGAAACATGTGTTTCGGGCCTGAATGCACTATTTTGGGACACCGAAGTTGCAAATATGAATTCGCAACGAAAACATCCATTCTACTCCATTAAACCCAAAATGATGTTTCACAGTGGTTAGGAGCATTTCGCAAACCTTCGGCATGTAAAAAGATGCGAAACTTTTGTTTTGTGCCTGAATGGACTATTTCGGGATACCGTAGTTGCAAATAAGGTTTCGCAACGAAAACATCCATTCTACTCCATTAAACCCAAAATGATGTTTCGCAGTGGCTGGGAGCATTTCGCAAAACATTCGGCACGTAAAAAGATGGGAAACTTGTGTTTTGGGCCTGAATGCACCATTTTGGGGTACCGAAGTTGCGAATATGGTTTCGCAACGAAAACATCCATTGTACTCCATTAAACCCAAAATGATGTTTCGCAGTGGTTGGGAGCATTTCGCAATACTTTCGGCACGTAAAAAGAAGGGAAACTTGTGTTTCGGGCCTGAATGCACCATTTCGGGGTACCGAAGTTGCGAATATGGTTTCGCAACGAAAACATCCATTCTACTCCTTTAAACCCAAAATGATGTTTTGGAGTGGTTCAGTGCATTTAGCAAACCTTCGGCACGTAAAAAGATGCGAAACTTGTGTTTCGGGCCTGAATGCACTATTTCAGGATACCGAAGTTGCAAATATGGATTCACAACGAAAACATCCATTCGACTCCACTAAACCCAAAATGATGTTTCACAGGGGTTAGGAGCATTTCGCAAACCTTCGTCATGAAAAAGATGCGAAACTTGTGTTTTGTGCCTGAATGGACTATTTCGGGATACCGAAGTTGCAAATATGGTTTCACAACGAAAACATCCATTCTACTCCGTTAAACCCAAAATGATGCATCGCAGTGGTTGGGAGCATTTCGCAAAACTTTCGGCAAGTAAAAAGATGGGAAACTTGTGTTTCGGGCCTGAATGCACCATTTCGGGGTACCGAAGTTGCGAATATGGTTTCGCAACGAAAACATCCATTCTACTCCATTACACCCAAAATGATGTTTTGCAGTGGTTGGGAGCATTTTGTAACGAAAACATCCATTCTACTCCACTAAACCCAAAATGATGTATCGCTGTGGTTGGGAGCATTTCGCAAACCTTCGGCACATAATAAGATGCGAAACTTGTGTTTCGGGCCTGAATGCACTATTTTGGGATACCGAAGTTGCAAATATGGTTTCGCAACGAAAACATCCATTCTACTCCATTAAACCCAAAATGATGTTAGGAGCATGTCGCAAACCTTCGGCATGTACAAAGATACGGAACTTTTGTTTTGTGCCTGAATGGACTATTTCGGGATACCGAAGTTGCAAATATGGTTTCGCAACGAAAACATCCATTCTACTCCATTAAACCCAAAATGATGTTTCGCAGTGGTTGGGAGCATTTCGCAAAACTTTCAGCACGTAAAAAGATGGGAAACTTATGTTTCGGGCCTGAATGCACCATTTCGGGGTACCGAAGTTGCGAATATGGTTTCGCAACGAAAACATCCATTCTACTCCATTAAACCCAAAATGATGTTTTGGAGTGGTTCGGAGCATTTCGCAAACCTTCGGCACGTAAAAAGATGCAAAACTTGTGTTTCGGGCCTGAATGCACTATTTCAGGATACCGAAGTTGCAAATATGGATTCACAACGAAAACATCCATTCGACTCCACTAAACCCAAAATGATGTTTCACAGTGGTTAGGAGCATTTCGCAAACCTTCGTTGTGAAAAAGATGCGAAACTTGTGTTTTGTGCCTGAATGGACTATTTCGGGATACCGAAGTTGCAAATATGGTTTCACAACGAAAACATCCATTCTACTCCATTAAACCAAAAATGATGTTTCGCAGTGGTTGGGAGCATTTCGCAAAACTTTCGGCACGTAAAAAGATGGGAAACTTATGTTTCGGGCCTGAATGCACCATTTCGGGGTACCAAAGTTGCGAATATGGTTTCGCAACGAAAACATCCATTCTACTCCATTAAACCCAAAATGATGTTTTGGAGTGGTTCGGAGCATTTCGCAAACCTTCGGCACGTAAAAAGATGCAAAACTTGTGTTTCGGGCCTGAATGCACTATTTCAGGATACCGAAGTTGCAAATATGGATTGACAACGAAAACATCCATTCGACTCCACTAAACCCAAAATGATGTTTCACAGTGGTTAGGAGCATTTCGCAAACCTTCGTCATGAAAAAGATGCGAAACTTGTGTTTTGTGCCTGAATGGACTATTTCGGGATACCGAAGTTGCAAATATGGTTTCGCAACGAAAACATCCATTCTACTCCATTAAAGCCAAAATGATGTTTCGCAGTGGTTGGGAGCATTTCGCAAAACTTTCGGCACGTAAAAAGATGCGAAACTTGTGTTTCGGGCCTGAATGCACCATTTCGGGGTACCGAAGTTGCGAATATGGTTTCGCAACGAAAACATCCATTCTACTCCATTAAACCCAAAATGATGTTTTGCAGTGGTTGGGAGCATTTCGCAAACCTTCGGCACGTAAAAAGATGCGAAACTTGTGTTTCGGGCCTGAATGCACTATTTCGGGATACCGAAGTTGCAAATATGGTTTCACAATGAAACCATCCATTCTACTCCACTAAACCCAAAATGATGTTTCGCAGTGGTTGGGAGCATTTCGCAAACCTTTGGCACATAAAAAGATGCGAAACTTGTGTTTCGTGCCTCAATGCACTTTTTCTTGGTTCCACCGTTACGAAAATGGTTTCGCAACGAAAACATCCATTCTCTTCGACTAGACCCAAAATTTTGTTTTCAGTGGATGGGAGCATTTGGCAAACCATCAGCACGTAATAAGATGCGAAACTTGTGTTTCGGGCCTGAATGCACTATTTCAGGATACCGAAGTTGCAAATATGGTTTCGCAACGAAAACATCCATTCTACTCCACTAAACCCAAAATGATGTTTCGCAGTGGTTGGGAGCATTTCGCAAACCTTCGGCACATAATAAGATGCGAAACTTGTGTTTCGGGCCTGAATGCACTATTTTGGGATACCGAAGTTGCAAATATGGTTTCACAACGAAAACATCCATTCTACTCCATTAAACCCAAAATGATGTTTCACAGTGGTTAGGAGCATTTCGCAAACATTCGGCATGTAAAAAGGTACGAAACTTTTGTTTTGTGCCTGAATGGACTATTTCGGGATACCGAAGTTGCAAATTTGGTTTCGCAACGAAAACATCCATTCTACTCCATTAAACCCAAAATGATGTTTCGCAGTGGTTGGGAGCATTTCGCAAAACTTTTGGCACGTAAAAAGATGGGAAACTTGTGTTTCGGGCCTGAATGCACCATTTCGGGGTACCGAAGTTACGAATACGGTTTCGCAACGAAAACATCCATTCTACTCCATTAAACCCAAAATGATATTTTGGAGTGGTTCGGAGCATTTCGCAAACCTTCGGCATGTAAAAAGATGCGGAACTTGTATTTCGGGCCTGAATGCACTATTTCAGGATACCGAAGTTGCAAATATGGATTCACAACGAAAACATCCATTCGACTCCACTAAACCCAAAATGGTGTTTCACAGTGGTTAGGAGCATTTTGCAAACCTTCGTCATGTAAAAAGATGCAAAACTTGTGTTTTGTGCCTGAATGGACTATTTCGGGATACCGAAGTTGCAAATATGGTTTCGCAACAAAAACATCCATTCTACTCCATTAAACCCAAAAGGATGTTTCGCAGTGGTTGGGAGGATTTTGCAAAACTTTTGGCACGTAAAAAGATGGGAAACTTGTGCTTCGGGCCTAAATGCACCATTTCGGGGTACCAAAGTTGCGAATATGGTTTCGCAACGAAAACATCTATTCTACTCCATTAAACCCAAAATAATGTTTTGGAGTGGTTCAGAGCATTTCGCAAACCTTCGGCATGTAAAAAGATGCGAAACTTGTGTTTCGGGCCTGAATGCACTATTTCAGGATACCGAAGTAGCAAATATGGATTCACAACGAAAACATCCATTCGACTCCACTAAACCCAAAATGATGTTTCACAGTGGTTAGGAGCATTTCGCAAACCTTCGTCATGTAAAAAGATGCGAAACTTGTGTTTTGTGCCTGAATGGACTATTTCGAGATACCGAAGTAGCAAATATGGTTTCGCAACGAAAACATCCATTCTACTCCATTAAACCCAAAATGATGTTTCGCAGTGGTAGGGAGCATTTCGCAAAACTTTCGGCACGTAAAAAGATGGGAAACTTCTGCTTCAGGCCTGAATGCACCATTTCGGGGTACCGAAGTTGCGAATATGGTTTCGCAACGAAAACATACATTCTACTCCATTAAACCCAAAATGATGTTTTGCAGTGGTTGGGAGCATTACGCAAACCTTCGGCACGTAAAAAGATGGGAAACTTGTGTTTCGGGCCTGAATGCACAATTTCGGGGTACCAAAGTTGCGAATATGGTTTCGCAACGAATACATACATTCTACTCCATTAAACCCAAAATGATGTTTTGAAGTGGTTGGGAGCATTTCGCAAATCTTCGGCACGTAATAAGATGCGAAACTTTTGTTTCGGGCCTGAATGCATTATTTCGGGATACCGAAGTTGCAAATATGGTTTCGCAATGATAACATCCATTCTACTCCATTAAACCCAAAATGATGTTTCGCAGTGGTTGGGAGCATTTCGCAAACCTTTGGCACATAAAAAGATGCGAAACTTGTGTTTCGTGCCTCAATGCACTTTTTCTTGGTTCCACCGTTACGAAAATGGTTTCGCAACGAAAACATCCATTCTCTTCCACTAGACCCAAAATGTTGTTTTCAGTGGATGGGAGCATTTGGCAAACCATCAGCACGTAAAAAGATGCGAAACTTGTGTTTCGGGCCTGAATGCACTATTTCAGATTTCTAAAGTGACGAAAATGGTTTCGCAACGAAAACATTCATTCTACTCCATTAGACCCAAAATTATGTTTGGCAATGGTTGGGAGCGCAAACCTTCGGCACGTAATAAGATACGAAACTTGTGTTTCGGGCCTGAATGCACTATTTCGGGTTTCCGAAGTTACGAAAATGGTTTCTCAACGAAAACATTCATTCTTCTCCATTAGACCCAAAACGATGTTTTGTAGTGGTTGGGAGCATTTCGCAAACCTTCGGCACATAATAAGATGCGAATCTTCTATTTCGGGCCTGAATGCACTATTTCGGGATACCGAAGTTGCAAAGATGGTTTTGCAACGAAAACATCCATTCTACTCCATTAAACCCAAAATTATGTTTCGCAGTGGTGGGGAGCATTTCGCAAGCCATCAGCACGTAAAAAGATGGGAGACTTGTGTTTCGGGCCTGAAGGCACAATTTCGGGGTACCGAAGTTGCAAGTATGGTTTAGTAACGAAAATATCCATTCTACTCCACTAGACCCAAAATGATGTTTTGCAGTGTATGGGAGCATTTGGCAAATCATCAGCACGTAAAAAGATGTGAAACTTGTGTTTCGGGCCTGAATGCATTATTTTGGATTTCCGAAGTTACGAAAATGGTTTCGCAGAGAAAACATTCATTCTACTCCTTTAGACCCAAAATGATGTTTTGTAGTGGTTGGGAGCATTTCGTAAACCTTCGGCACATAAAAACATGTGAAACTTATGTTTGGGGCCTGAATGCACTATTTCGGGATACCGAAGTTGCAAATATGGTTTCGCAATGAAAACATCCATTCTACTCCATTAAACCCAAAATGATGATTCACAGTGGTTAGGAGCATTTCGCAAACCTTCGACATGTAAAAAGATGCGAAACTTGTGTTTTGTGCCTGAATGGACTATTTCGGGATACCGAAGTTGCAAATATGGTTTCGCAACGAAAACATCCATTCAACTCCATTAAACCCAAAATGATGTTTGGCAGTGGTTGGGAGCATTTTGCAAAACTTTGGGCACGTAAAAATATGGGAAACTTGTGTTTCGGGCCTGCATGCACTATTTCGGGTTTCCGAAATTACGAAAATGGTTTCGCAACGAAAACAGCCATTCTACTCCATTAGACCCAAAATGATGTTTTGCAGTGGTTAGGAGCATTTCGCAAACCTTCAGCATGTAAAAAGATACGAAACTTTTGTTTTCTGCCTGAATGGACTATTTCGGGATACCAAAGTTGCAAATATGGTTTCGCAACGAAAACATCCATTCTACTCCATTAAACCCAAAATGATGTTTCGCAGTGGTTGGGAGCTTTTCGCAAAACTTTCGACACGTAAAAAGATGGGAAACTTGTGTTTCGCACCATTTCGGGGTACCGAAGTTGCGAATATGGTTTCGGAACGAAAACATCCATTCTACTCCATTAAACCCAAAATGATGTTTTGGAGTGGTTCGGAGCATTTCGCAAACCATCGGCACGTAAAAAGATGCGAAACTTGTGTTTCAGGCCTGAATGCACTATTTCAGGATACCGAAGTTGCAAATATGGATTCACAACGAAAACATCCATTTGACTCCACTACACCCAAAATGATGTTTCACAGTGGTTAGGAGCATTTCGCAAACCTTCATCATGTAAAAAGATGCGAAACTTGTGTTTTGTGCCTGAATGGACTATTTCGGGATACCGAAGTTGCAAATATGGTTTCGCAACGAAAACATCCATTCTACTCCACTAAACCCAAAATGATGTTTCGCAGTGGTTGGGAGCATTTCGCTAACCTTCGGCACATAATAAGATGAGAAACTTGTCTTTCGGGCCTGAATGCACTATTTTGGGATACCGAAGTTGCAAATATGGTTTCGCAACGAAAACATCCATTCTACTCCATTAAACCCAAAATGATGTTTCGTAGTGGTTAGGAGCATTTCGCAAACCTCCGGCATCTAAAAAGATGCGAAACTTTTGTTTTGTGCCTGAATGGACTATTTCGGGATACCGAAGTTGCAAATATGGTTTCGAAACGAAAACATCCATTATACTCCATTAAACCCAAAATGATGTTTCGCAGTGGTTAGGAGCATTTCGCAAACCTTCGTCATGTAAAAAGATGCGAAACTTGTGTTTTGTGCCTGAATGGACTATTTCGGGATATCGAAGTTGTAAATATGGTTTCGCAACGAAAACATCCATTCTACTCCACTAAACCCAAAATGATGTTTCGCAGTGGTTGGGAGCATTTCGCAAACCTTCGGCACATAATAAGATGCGAAACATGTGTTTCGGGCCTGAATGCACTATTTTGGGACACCGAAGTTGCAAATATGGTTTCGCAACAAAAACATACATTCTACTCCATTAAATCCAAAATGATGTTTCGCAGTGGTTAGGAGCATTTCACAAACCTTCGGCATGTAAAAAGATGCGAAACTTTTGTTTTGTGCCTGAATGGACTATTTCGGGATACCGAAGTTGCAAAATGGTTTCTTAACGAAAACATCCATTCTACTCCATTAAACCCAAAATGATGTTTCGCACTGGTTAGGAGCATTTCGCAAACCTTCGGCATGTAAAAAGATGCGAAACTTTTATTTTGTGCCTGAATGGACTATTTCGGGATACCGAAGTTGCAAATATGGTTTCACAACGAAAACATCCATTCTACTCCATTAAACCCAAAATGATGTTTCGCAGTGGTTGGGAGCATTTCGCAAAACTTTCGGCACGTAAAAAGATGGGAAACTTGTGTTTCGGGCCTGAATGCACCATTTCGGGGTACCGAAGTTGCGAATATGGTTTCGCAACGAAAACATCCATTCTACTCCAATAAACCCAAAATGATGTTTTGCAGTGGTTGGGAGCATTTCGCAAACCTTCGGCACGTAAAAAGATGCGAAACTTGTGTTTCGAGCCTGAATGCACTATTTCGGGATACCGAAGTTGCAAATATGGTTTCGCAACGAAAACATCCATTCTACTCCACTAAACCCAAAATGATGTTTCGCAGTGGTTGGGAGCATTTCGCAAGCCTTCGGCACATAATAAGATGCGAAACTTGTGTTTCGGGCCTGAATGCACTATTTTGGGGCACCGAAGTTGCAAATATGGTTTCGCAACAAAAAAATACATTCTACTCCATTAAACCCAAAATGATGTTTCGCAGTGGTTAGGAGCATTTCACAAACCTTCGGCATGTAAAAAGATGCGAAACTTTTGTTTTGTGCCTGAATGGACTATTTCGGGATACCGAAGTTGCAAATATGGTTTCGCAACGAAAACATCCATTCCACTCCATTAAACCCAAAATGATGTTTCGCAGTGGTTAGGAGCATTTCGCAAACCTTCGGCATGTAAAAAGATGCGAAACTTTTGTTTTGTGCCTGAATGGACTATTTCGGGATACCGAAGTTGCAAATATGGTTTCGCAACGAAAACATCCATTCTATTCCATTAAACCCAAAATGATGTTTAGCAGTGCTTGGGAGCATTTCACAAAACTTTCGGCACGTAAAAAGATGGAAAACTTGTGTTTCGGGCCTGAATGCACCATTTCGGGGTACCGAAGTTGCGAATATGGTCTCGCAATGAAAACATCCATTCTACTCCATTAAACCCAAATTGATGTTTCGCAGTGGTTGGGAGCATTTCGCAAAACTTTCGGCACGTAAAAAGATGGGAAACTTGTGTTTCGGCCTGAATGCACCATTTCGGGGTACCGAAGTTGCGAATATAGTTTCGCAACGAAAACATCCATTCTACTCCATTAAACCCAAAATGATGTTTTGGTGTGGTTCGGAGGATTTCGCAAACCTTCGGCACGTAAAAAGATGCGAAACTTGTGTTTCGGGCCTGAATGCACTATTTCGGGATACCGAAGTTGCAAATATGGTTTCGCAACGAAAACATCCATTCGACTGCACTAAACCCAAAATGATGTTTCGCAGTGGTTGGGAGCATTTCGCAAGCCTTCGGCACATAATAAGATGCGAAACTTGTGTTTCGGGCCTGAATGCACTATTTTGGGGCACCGAAGTTGCAAATATGGTTTCGCAACAAAAAAATACATTCTACTCCATTAAACCCAAAATGATGTTTTGCAGTGGTTAGGAGCATTTCACAAACCTTCGGCATGTAAAAAGATGCGAAACTTTTGTTTTGTGCCTGAATGGACTATTTCGGGATACCGAAGTTGCAAATATGGTTTCGCAACGAAAACATCCATTCTACTCCATTAAACCCAAAATGATGTTTCGCAGTGGTTAGGAGCATTTCGCAAACCTTCGGCATGTAAAAAGATGCGAAACTTTTGTTTTGTGCCTGAATGGACTATTTCGGGATAC
Organism: Cenchrus fungigraminus; assembly: GCA_036936925.1. Lineage (NCBI taxonomy): Eukaryota > Viridiplantae > Streptophyta > Magnoliopsida > Poales > Poaceae > Cenchrus > Cenchrus fungigraminus. The sequence continues at coordinate 76,154 of JAQONI010000079.1, forward strand.
CGAAGTTGCAAATATGGTTTCGCAACGAAAACATCCATTCTACTCCATTAAACCCAAAATGATGTTTCGCAGTGGTTGGGAGCATTTCGCAAAACTTTCGGCACGTAAAAAGATGGAAAACTTGTGTTTCGGGCCTGAATGCACCATTTCGGGGTACCGAAGTTGCGAATATGGTCTCGCAATGAAAACATCCATTCTACTCCATTAAACCCAAATTGATGTTTCGCAGTGGTTGGGAGCATTTCGCAAAACTTTCGGCACATAAAAAGATGGGAAACTTGTGTTTCGGGCCTGAATGCACATTTTCGGGGTACCGAAGTTGCGAATATAGTTTCGCAACGAAAACATCCATTCTACTCCATTAAACCCAAAATGATGTTTTGGTGTGGTTCGGAGGATTTCGCAAACCTTCGGCACGTAAAAAGATGCGAAACTTGTGTTTCGGGCCTGAATGCACTATTTCGGGATACCGAAGTTGCAAATATGGTTTCGCAACGAAAACATCCATTCGACTGCACTAAACCCAAAATGATGTTTCGCAGTGGTTGGGAGCATTTCGCAAGCCTTCGGCACATAATAAGATGCGAAACTTGTGTTTCGGGCCTGAATGCACTATTTTGGGGCACCGAAGTTGCAAATATGGTTTCGCAACAAAAAAATACATTCTACTCCATTAAACCCAAAATGATGTTTCGCAGTGGTTAGGAGCATTTCACAAACCTTCGGCATGTAAAAAGATGCGAAACTTTTGATTTGTGCCTGAATGGACTATTTCGGGATACCGAAGTTGCAAATATGGTTTCGCAACGAAAACATCCATTCTACTCCATTAAACCCAAAATGATGTTTCGCAGTGGTTAGGAGCATTTCGCAAACCTTCGGCATGTAAAAAGATGCGAAACTTTTGTTTTGTGCCTGAATGGACTATTTCGGGATACCGAAGTTGCAAATATGGTTTCGCAACGAAAACATCCATTCTACTCCATTAAACCCAAAATGATGTTTCGCAGTGGTTGGGAGCATTTCGCAAAACTTTCGGCACGTAAAAAGATGGAAAACTTGTGTTTCGGGACTGAATGCACCATTTCGGGGTACCGAAGTTGCGAATATGGTCTCGCAATGAAAACATCCATTCTACTCCATTAAACCCAAATTGATGTTTCGCAGTGGTTGGGAGCATTTCGCAAAACTTTCGGCACGTAAAAAGATGGGAAACTTGTGTTTCGGGCCTGAATGCACCATTTCGGGGTACCGAAGTTGCGAATATAGTTTCGCAACGAAAACATCCATTCTACTCCATTAAACCCAAAATGATGTTTTGGTGTGGTTCGGAGGATTTCGCAAACCTTCGGCACGTAAAAAGATGCGAAACTTGTGTTTCGGGCCTGAATGCACTATTTCGGGATACCGAAGTTGCAAATATGGTTTCGCAACGAAAACATCCATTCGACTGCACTAAACACAAAATGATGTTTCGTAGTGGTTGGGAGCATTTCGCAAGCCTTCGGCACATAATAAGATGCGAAACTTGTGTTTCGGGCCTGAATGCACTATTTTGGGGCACCGAAGTTGCAAATATGGTTTCGCAACAAAAAAATACATTCTACTCCATTAAACCCAAAATGATGTTTCGCAGTGGTTAGGAGCATTTCACAAACCTTCGGCATGTAAAAAGATGCGAAACTTTTGTTTTGTGCCTGAATGGACTATTTCGGGATACCGAAGTTGCAAATATGGTTTCGCAACGAAAACATCCATTCTACTCCATTAAACCCAAAATGATGTTTCGCAGTGGTTAGGAGCATTTCGCAAACCTTCGGCATGTAAAAAGATGCGAAACTTTTGTTTTGTGCCTGAATGGACTATTTCGGGATACCGAAGTTGCAAACATGGTTTCTTAACGAAAACATCCATTCTACTCCATTAAACCCAAAATGATGTTTCGCACTGGTTAGGAGCATTTCGCAAACCTTCGGCATGTAAAAAGATGCGAAACTTTTATTTTGTGCCTGAATGGACTATTTCGGGATACCGAAGTTGCAAATATGGCTTCACAACGAAAACATCCATTCTACTCCATTAAACCCAAAATGATGTTTCGCAGTGGTTGGGAGCATTTCGCAAAACTTTCGGCACGTAAAAAGATTGGAAACTTGTGTTTCGGGCCTGAATGCACCATTTCGGGGTACCGAAGTTGCGAATATGGTTTCGCAACGAAAACATCCATTCTACTCCAATAAACCCAAAATGATGTTTTGCAGTGGTTGGGAGCATTTCGCAAACCTTCGGCACGTAAAAAGATGCGAAACTTGTGTTTCGAGCCAGAATGCACTATTTCGGGATACCGAAGTTGCAAATATGGTTTCGCAACGAAAACATCCATTCTACTCCACTAAACCCAAAATGATGTTTCGCAGTGGTTGGGAGCATTTCGCAAGCCTTCGGCACATAATAAGATGCGAAACTTGTGTTTCGGGCCTGAATGCACTATTTTGGGGCACCGAAGTTGCAAATATGGTTTCGCAACAAAAAAATACATTCTACTCCATTAAACCCAAAATGATGTTTCGCAGTGGTTAGGAGCATTTCACAAACCTTCGGCATGTAAAAAGATGCGAAACTTTTGTTTTGTGCCTGAATGGACTATTTCGGGATACCGAAGTTGCAAATATGGTTTTGCAACGAAAACATCCATTCCACTCCATTAAACCCAAAATGATGTTTCGTAGTGGTTAGGAGCATTTCGCAAACCTTCGGCATGTAAAAAGATGCGAAACTTTTGTTTTGTGCCTGAATGGACTATTTCGGGATACCGAAGTTGCAAATATGGTTTCGCAACGAAAACATCCATTCTACTCCATTAAACCCAAAATGATGTTTCGCAGTGGTTGGGAGCATTTCGCAAAACTTTCGGCACGTAAAAAGATGGAAAACTTGTGTTTCGGGCCTGAATGCACCATTTCGGGGTACCGAAGTTGCGAATATGGTCTCGCAATGAAAACATCCATTCTACTCCATTAAACCCAAATTGATGTTTCGCAGTGGTTGGGAGCATTTCGCAAAACTTTCGGCACGTAAAAAGATGGGAAACTTGTGTTTCGGGCCTGAATGCACCATTTCGGGGTACCGAAGTTGCGAATATAGTTTCGCAACGAAAACATCCATTCTACTCCATTAAACCCAAAATGATGTTTTGGTGTGGTTCGGAGGATTTCGCAAACCTTCGGCACGTAAAAAGATGCGAAACTTGTGTTTCGGGCCTGAATGCACTATTTCGGGATACCGAAGTTGCAAATATGGTTTCGCAACGAAAACATCCATTCTACTCCACTAAACCCAAAATGATGTTTCGCAGTGGTTGGGAGCATTTCGCAAGCCTTCGGCACATAATAAGATGCGAAACTTGTGTTTCGGGCCTGAATGCACTATTTTGGGGCACCGAAGTTGCAAATATGGTTTCGCAACAAAAACATACATTCTACTCCATTAAACCCAAAATGATGTTTCGCAGTGGTTAGGAGCATTTCACAAACCTTCGGCATGTAAAAAGATGCGAAACTTTTGTTTTGTGCCTGAATGGACTATTTCGGGATACCGAAGTTGCAAATATGGTTTCGCAACGAAAACATCCATTCTACTCCATTAAACCCAAAATGATGTTTCGCAGTGGTTAGGAGCATTTCGCAAACCTTCGGCATGTAAAAAGATGCGAAACTTTTGTTTTGTGCCTGAATGGACTATTTCGGGATACCGAAGTTGCAAATATGGTTTCGCAACGAAAACATCCATTCTACTCCATTAAACCCAAAATGATGTTTCGCAGTGGTTGGGAGCATTTCGCAAAACTTTCGGCACGTAAAAAGATGGAAAACTTGTGTTTCGGGCCTGAATGCACCATTTCGGGGTACCGAAGTTGCGAATATGGTCTCGCAATGAAAACATCCATTCTACTCCATTAAACCCAAATTGATGTTTCGCAGTGGTTGGGAGCATTTCGCAAAACTTTCAGCACGTAAAAAGATGGGAAACTTGTGTTTCGGGCCTGAATGCACCATTTCGGGGTACCGAAGTTGCGAATATAGTTTCGCAACGAAAACATCCATTCTACTCCATTAAACCCAAAATGATGTTTCGTAGTGGTTGGGAGCATTTCGCAAGCCTTCGGCACATAATAAGATGCGAAACTTGTGTTTCGGGCCTGAATGCACTATTTTGGGGCACCGAAGTTGCAAATATGGTTTCGCAACAAAAAAATACATTCTACTCCATTAAACCCAAAATGATGTTTCGCAGTGGTTAGGAGCATTTCACAAACCTTCGGCATGTAAAAAGATGCGAAACTTTTGTTTTGTGCCTGAATGGACTATTTCGGGATACCGAAGTTGCAAATATGGTTTCGCAACGAAAACATCCATTCTACTCCATTAAACCCAAAATGATGTTTCGCAGTGGTTAGGAGCATTTCGCAAACCTTCGGCATGTAAAAAGATGCGAAACTTTTGTTTTGTGCCTGAATGGACTATTTCGGGATACCGAAGTTGCAAATATGGTTTCTTAACGAAAACATCCATTCTACTCCATTAAACCCAAAATGATGTTTCGCACTGGTTAGGAGCATTTCGCAAACCTTCGGCATGTAAAAAGATGCGAAACTTTTATTTTGTGCCTGAATGGACTATTTCGGGATACCGAAGTTGCAAATATGGCTTCACAACGAAAACATCCATTCTACTCCATTAAACCCAAAATGATGTTTCGCAGTGGTTGGGAGCATTTCGCAAAACTTTCGGCACGTAAAAAGATTGGAAACTTGTGTTTCGGGCCTGAATGCACCATTTCGGGGTACCGAAGTTGCGAATATGGTTTCGCAACGAAAACATCCATTCTACTCCAATAAACCCAAAATGATGTTTTGCAGTGGTTGGGAGCATTTCGCAAACCTTCGGCACGTAAAAAGATGCGAAACTTGTGTTTCGAGCCTGAATGCACTATTTCGGGATACCGAAGTTGCAAATATGGTTTCGCAACGAAAACATCCATTCTACTCCACTAAACCCAAAATGATGTTTCGCAGTGGTTGGGAGCATTTTGCAAGCCTTCGGCACATAATAAGATGCGAAACTTGTGTTTCGGGCCTGAATGCACTATTTTGGGGCACCGAAGTTGCAAATATGGTTTCGCAACAAAAAAATACATTCTACTCCATTAAACCCAAAATGATGTTTCGCAGTGGTTAGGAGCATTTCACAAACCTTCGGCATGTAAAAAGATGCGAAACTTTTGTTTTGTGCCTGAATGGACTATTTCGGGATACCGAAGTTGCAAATATGGTTTTGCAACGAAAACATCCATTCCACTCCATTAAACCCAAAATGATGTTTCGTAGTGGTTAGGAGCATTTCGCAAACCTTCGGCATGTAAAAAGATGCGAAACTTTTGTTTTGTGCCTGAATGGACTATTTCGGGATACCGAAGTTGCAAATATGGTTTCGCAACGAAAACATCCATTCTACTCCATTAAACCCAAAATGATGTTTCGCAGTGGTTGGGAGCATTTCGCAAAACTTTCGGCACGTAAAAAGATGGAAAACTTGTGTTTCGGGCCTGAATGCACCATTTCGGGGTACCGAAGTTGCGAATATGGTCTCGCAATGAAAACATCCATTCTACTCCATTAAACCCAAATTGATGTTTCGCAGTGGTTGGGAGCATTTCGCAAAACTTTCGGCACGTAAAAAGATGGGAAACTTGTGTTTCGGGCCTGAATGCACCATTTCGGGGTACCGAAGTTGCGAATATAGTTTCGCAACGAAAACATCCATTCTACTCCATTAAACCCAAAATGATGTTTTGGTGTGGTTCGGAGGATTTCGCAAACCTTCGGCACGTAAAAAGATGCGAAACTTGTGTTTCGGGCCTGAATGCACTATTTCGGGATACCGAAGTTGCAAATATGGTTTCGCAACGAAAACATCCATTCTACTCCACTAAACCCAAAATGATGTTTCGCAGTGGTTGGGAGCATTTTGCAAGCCTTCGGCACATAATAAGATGCGAAACTTGTGTTTCGGGCCTGAATGCACTATTTTGGGGCACCGAAGTTGCAAATATGGTTTCGCAACAAAAAAATACATTCTACTCCATTAAACCCAAAATGATGTTTCGCAGTGGTTAGGAGCATTTCACAAACCTTCGGCATGTAAAAAGATGCGAAACTTTTGTTTTGTGCCTGAATGGACTATTTCGGGATACCGAAGTTGCAAATATGGTTTTGCAACGAAAACATCCATTCCACTCCATTAAACCCAAAATGATGTTTCGTAGTGGTTAGGAGCATTTCGCAAACCTTCGGCATGTAAAAAGATGCGAAACTTTTGTTTTGTGCCTGAATGGACTATTTCGGGATACCGAAGTTGCAAATATGGTTTCGCAACGAAAACATCCATTCTACTCCATTAAACCCAAAATGATGTTTCGCAGTGGTTGGGAGCATTTCGCAAAACTTTCGGCACGTAAAAAGATGGAAAACTTGTGTTTCGGGCCTGAATGCACCATTTCGGGGTACCGAAGTTGCGAATATGGTCTCGCAATGAAAACATCCATTCTACTCCATTAAACCCAAATTGATGTTTCGCAGTGGTTGGGAGCATTTCGCAAAACTTTCGGCACGTAAAAAGATGGGAAACTTGTGTTTCGGGCCTGAATGCACCATTTCGGGGTACCGAAGTTGCGAATATAGTTTCGCAACGAAAACATCCATTCTACTCCATTAAACCCAAAATGATGTTTTGGTGTGGTTCGGAGGATTTCGCAAACCTTCGGCACGTAAAAAGATGCGAAACTTGTGTTTCGGGCCTGAATGCACTATTTCGGGATACCGAAGTTGCAAATATGGTTTCGCAACGAAAACATCCATTCTACTCCACTAAACCCAAAATGATGTTTCGCAGTGGTTGGGAGCATTTCGCAAGCCTTCAGCACATAATAAGATGCGAAACTTGTGTTTCGGGCCTGAATGCACTATTTTGGGGCACCGAAGTTGCAAATAGGGTTTCGCAACAAAAACATACATTCTACTCCATTAAACCCAAAATGATGTTTCGCAGTGGTTAGGAGCATTTCACAAACCTTCGGCATGTAAAAAGATGCGAAACTTTTGTTTTGTGCCTGAATGGACTATTTCGGGATACCGAAGTTGCAAATATGGTTTCGCAACGAAAACATCCATTCTACTCCATTAAACCCAAAATGATGTTTCGCAGTGGTTAGGAGCATTTCGCAAACCTTCGGCATGTAAAAAGATGCGAAACTTTTGTTTTGTGCCTGAATGGACTATTTCGGGATACCGAAGTTGCAAATATGGTTTCGCAACGAAAACATCCATTCTACTCCATTAAACCCAAAATGATGTTTCGCAGTGGTTGGGAGCATTTCACAAAACTTTCGGCACGTAAAAAGATGGAAAACTTGTGTTTCGGGCCTGAATGCACCATTTCGGGGTACCGAAGTTGCGAATATGGTCTCGCAATGAAAACATCCATTCTACTCCATTAAACCCAAATTGATGTTTCGCAGTGGTTGGGAGCATTTCGCAAAACTTTCAGCACGTAAAAAGATGGGAAACTTGTGTTTCGGGCCTGAATGCACCATTTCGGGGTACCGAAGTTGCGAATATAGTTTCGCAACGAAAACATCCATTCTACTCCATTAAACCCAAAATGATGTTTTGGTGTGGTTCGGAGGATTTCGCAAACCTTCGGCACGTAAAAAGATGCGAAACTTGTGTTTCGGGCCTGAATGCACTATTTCGGGATACCGAAGTTGCAAATATGGTTTCGCAACGAAAACATCCATTCGACTGCACTAAACCCAAAATGATGTTTCGCAGTGGTTGGGAGCATTTCGCAAGCCTTCAGCACATAATAAGATGCGAAACTTGTGTTTCGGGCCTGAATGCACTATTTTGGGGCACCGAAGTTGCAAATATGGTTTCGCAACAAAAAAATACATTCTACTCCATTAAACCCAAAATGATGTTTCGCAGTGGTTAGGAGCATTTCACAAACCTTCGCCATGTAAAAAGATGCGAAACTTTTGTTTTGTGCCTGAATGGACTATTTTGGGATACCGAAGTTGCAAATATGGTTTCGCAACGAAAACATCCATTCTACTCCATTAAACCCAAAATGATGTTTCGCAGTGGTTAGGAGCATTTCGCAAACCTTCGGCATGTAAAAAGATGCGAAACTTTTATTTTGTGACTGAATGGACTATTTCGGGATACCGAAGTTGCAAATATGGTTTCACAACGAAAACATCCATTCTACTCCATTAAACCCAAAATGATGTTTTGGTGTGGTTCGGAGGATTTCGCAAACCTTCGGCACGTAAAAAGATGCGAAACTTGTGTTTCGGGCCTGAATGCACTATTTCGGGATACCGAAGTTGCAAATATGGTTTCGCAACGAAAACATCCATTCTACTCCATTAAACCCAAAATGATGTTTCGCAGTGGTTGGGAGCATTTCGCAAAACTTTCGTCACGTAAAAAGATGGAAAACTTGTGTTTGGGGCCTGAATGCACCATTTCGGGGTACCGAAGTTGCAAATATGGTCTCGCAATGAAAACATCCATTCTACTCCATTAAACCCAAATTGATGTTTCGCAGTGGTTGGGAGCATTTCGCAAAACTTTCGGCACGTAAAAAGATGGGAAACTTGTGTTTCGGGACTGAATGCACCATTTCGGGGTACCGAAGTTGCGAATATAGTTTCGCAACGAAAACATCCATTCTACTCCATTAAACCCAAAATGATGTTTTGGTGTGGTTCGGAGGATTTCGCAAACCTTCGGCACGTAAAAAGATGCAAAACTTGTGTTTCGGGCCTGAATGCACTATTTCGGGATACCGAAGTTGCAAATATGGTTTCGCAACGAAAACATCCATTCTACTCCACTAAACCCAAAATGATGTTTCGCAGTGGTTGGGAGCATTTCGCAAGCCTTCGGCACATAATAAGATGCGAAACTTGTGTTTCGGGCCTGAATGCACTATTTTGGGGCACCGAAGTTGCAAATATGGTATCGCAACAAAAACATACATTCTACTCCATTAAACCCAAAATGATGTTTCGCAGTGGTTAGGAGCATTTCACAAACCTTCGGCATGTAAAAAGATGCGAAACTTTTGTTTTGTGCCTGAATGGACTATTTCGGGATACCGAAGTTGCAAATATGGTTTCGCAACGAAAACATCCATTCTACTCCATTAAACCCAAAATGATGTTTCGCAGTGGTTAGGAGCATTTCGCAAACCTTCGGTATGTAAAAAGATGCGAAACTTTTGTTTTGTGCCTGAATGGACTATTTCGGGATACCGAAGTTGCAAATATGGTTTCGCAACGAAAACATCCATTCTACTCCATTAAACCCAAAATGATGTTTCGCAGTGGTTGGGAGCATTTCGCAAAACTTTCGGCACGTAAAAAGATGGAAAACTTGTGTTTCGGGCCTGAATGCACCATTTCGGGGTACCGAAGTTGCGAATATGGTCTCGCAATGAAAACATCCATTCTACTCCATTAAACCCAAATTGATGTTTCGCAGTGGTTGGGAGCATTTCGCAAAACTTTCGGCACGTAAAAAGATGGGAAACTTGTGTTTCGGGCCTGAATGCACCATTTCGGGGTACCGAAGTTGCGAATATAGTTTCGCAACGAAAACATCCATTCTACTCCATTAAACCCAAAATGATGTTTTGGTGTGGTTCGGAGGATTTCGCAAACCTTCGGCACGTAAAAAGATGCAAAACTTGTGTTTCGGGCCTGAATGCACTATTTCGGGATACCGAAGTTGCAAATATGGTTTCGCAACGAAAACATCCATTCGACTCCACTAAACCCAAAATGATGTTTTGCAGTGGTTGGGAGCATTTCGCAAGCCTTCGGCACATAATAAGATGCGAAACTTGTGTTTCGGGCCTGAATGCACTATTTTGGGGCACCGAAGTTGCAAATATGGTATCGCAACAAAAACATACATTCTACTCCATTAAACCCAAAATGATGTTTCGTAGTGGTTAGGAGCATTTCACAAACCTTCGGCATGTAAAAAGATGCGAAACTTTTGTTTTGTGCCTGAATGGACTATTTCGGGATACCGAAGTTGCAAATATGGTTTCGCAACGAAAACATCCATTCTACTCCATTAAACCCAAAATGATGTTTCGCAGTGGTTAGGAGCATTTCACAAACCTTCGGCATGTAAAAAGATGCGAAACTTTTGTTTTGTGCCTGAACGGACTATTTCGGGATACCGAAGTTGCAAATATGGTTTCGCAACGAAAACATCCATTCTACTCCATTAAACCCAAAATGATGTTTCGCAGTGGTTGGGAGCATTTCGCAAAACTTTCGGCACGTAAAAAGATGGAAAACTTGTGTTTCGGGCCTGAATGCACCATTTCGGGGTACCGAAGTTGCAAATATGGTCTCGCAATGAAAACATCCATTCTACTCCATTAAACCCAAATTGATGTTTCGCAGTGGTTGGGAGCATTTCGCAAAACTTTCGGCACGTAAAAAGATGGGAAACTTGTGTTTCGGGACTGAATGCACCATTTCGGGGTACCGAAGTTGCGAATATAGTTTCGCAACGAAAACATCCATTCTACTCCATTAAACCCAAAATGATGTTTTGGTGTGGTTCGGAGGATTTCGCAAACCTTCGGCACGTAAAAAGATGCAAAACTTGTGTTTCGGGCCTGAATGCACTATTTCGGGATACCGAAGTTGCAAATATGGTTTCGCAACGAAAACATCCATTCTACTCCACTAAACCCAAAATGATGTTTCGCAGTGGTTGGGAGCATTTCGCAAGCCTTCGGCACATAATAAGATGCGAAACTTGTGTTTCGGGCTTGAATGCACTATTTTGGGGCACCGAAGTTGCAAATATGGTATCGCAACAAAAACATACATTCTACTCCATTAAACCCAAAATGATGTTTCGCAGTGGTTAGGAGCATTTCACAAACCTTCGGCATGTAAAAAGATGCGAAACTTTTGTTTTGTGCCTGAATGGACTATTTCGGGATACCGAAGTTGCAAATATGGTTTCGCAACGAAAACATCCATTCTACTCCATTAAACCCAAAATGATGTTTCGCAGTGGTTAGGAGCATTTCGCAAACCTTCGGCATGTAAAAAGATGCGAAACTTTTGTTTTGTGCCTGAATGGACTATTTCGGGATACCGAAGTTGCAAATATGGTTTCGCAACGAAAACATCCATTCTACTCCATTAAACCCAAAATGATGTTTCGCAGTGGTTGGGAGCATTTCGCAAAACTTTCGGCACGTAAAAAGATGGAAAACTTGTGTTTCGGGCCTGAATGCACCATTTCGGGGTACCGAAGTTGCAAATATGGTCTCGCAATGAAAACATCCATTCTACTCCATTAAACCCAAATTTATGTTTCGCAGTGGTTGGGAGCATTTCGCAAAACTTTCGGCACGTAAAAAGATGGGAAACTTGTGTTTCGGGCCTGAATGCACCATTTCGGGGTACCGAAGTTGCGAATATAGTTTCGCAACGAAAACATCCATTCTACTCCATTAAACCCAAAATGATGTTTTGGTGTGGTTCGGAGGATTTCGCAAACCTTCGGCACGTAAAAAGATGCAAAACTTGTGTTTCGGGCCTGAATGCACTATTTCGAGATACCGAAGTTGCAAATATGGTTTCGCAACGAAAACATCCATTCGACTCCACTAAACCCAAAATGATGTTTTGCAGTGGTTGGGAGCATTTCGCAAGCCTTCGGCACATAATAAGATGCGAAACTTGTGTTTCGGGCCTGAATGCACTATTTTGGGGCACCGAAGTTGCAAATATGGTATCGCAACAAAAACATACATTCTACTCCATTAAACCCAAAATGATGTTTCGTAGTGGTTAGGAGCATTTCACAAACCTTCGGCATGTAAAAAGATGCGAAACTTTTGTTTTGTGCCTGAATGGACTATTTCGGGATACCGAAGTTGCAAATATGGTTTCGCAACGAAAACATCCATTCTACTCCATTAAACCCAAAATGATGTTTCGCAGTGGTTAGGAGCATTTCGCAAACCTTCGGCATGTAAAAAGATGCGAAACTTTTGTTTTGTGCCTGAACGGACTATTTCGGGATACCGAAGTTGCAAATATGGTTTCGCAACGAAAACATCCATTCTACTCCATTAAACCCAAAATGATGTTTCGCAGTGGTTGGGAGCATTTCGCAAAACTTTCGGCACGTAAAAAGATGGAAAACTTGTGTTTCGGGCCTGAATGCAACATTTCGGGGTACCGAAGTTGCAAATATGGTCTCGCAATGAAAACATCCATTCTACTCCATTAAACCCAAATTGATGTTTCGCAGTGGTTGGGAGCATTTCGCAAAACTTTCGGCACGTAAAAAGATGGGAAACTTGTGTTTCGGGACTGAATGCACCTTTTCGGGGTACCGAAGTTGCGAATATAGTTTCGCAACGAAAACATCCATTCTACTCCATTAAACCCAAAATGATGTTTTGGTGTGGTTCGGAGGATTTCGCAAACCTTCGGCACGTAAAAAGATGCGAAACTTGTGTTTCGGGCCTGAATGCACTATTTCAGGATACCGAAGTTGCAAATATGGATTCACAACGAAAACATCCATTCGACTGCACTAAACCCAAAATGATGTTTCACAGTGGTTAGGAACATTTCGCAAACCTTCGTCATGTAAAAAGATGCGAAACTCGTGTTTTGTGCCTGAATGGACTATTTCGGGATACCGAAGTTGCAAATATGGTTTCGCAACGAAAACATCCATTCTACTCCATTAAACCCAAAATGATGTTTCGCAGTGGTTGGGAGCATTTCGCAAAACTTTCGGCACGTAAAAAGATGGAAAACTTGTGTTTCGGGCCTGAATGCACCATTTCGGGGTACCGAAGTTGCGAATATGGCCTCGCAATGAAAACATCCATTCTACTCCATTAAACCCAAATTGATGTTTCGCAGTGGTTGGGAGCATTTCGCAAAACTTTCGGCACGTAAAAAGATGGGAAACTTGTGTTTCGGGCCTGAATGCACCATTTCGAGGTACCGAAGTTGCGAATATAGTTTCGCAACGAAAACATCCATTCTACTCCATTAAACCCAAAATGATGTTTTGGTGTGGTTCGGAGGATTTCGCAAACCTTCGGCACGTAAAAAGATGCAAAACTTGTGTTTCGGGCCTGAATGCACTATTTCGGGATACCGAAGTTGCAAATATGGTTTCGCAACGAAAACATCCATTCGACTCCACTAAACCCAAAATGATGTTTTGCAGTGGTTGGGAGCATTTCGCAAGCCTTCGGCACATAATAAGATGCGAAACTTGTGTTTCGGGCCTGAATGCACTATTTTGGGGCACCGAAGTTGCAAATATGGTATCGCAACAAAAACATACATTCTACTCCATTAAACCCAAAATGATGTTTCGCAGTGGTTAGGAGCATTTCACAAACCTTCGGCATGTAAAAAGATGCGAAACTTTTGTTTTGTGCCTGAATGGACTATTTCGGGATACCGAAGTTGCAAATATGGTTTCGCAACGAAAACATCCATTCTACTCCATTAAACCCAAAATGATGTTTCGCAGTGGTTAGGAGCATTTCGCAAACCTTCGGCATGTAAAAAGATGCGAAACTTTTGTTTTGTGCCTGAACGGACTATTTCGGGATACCGAAGTTGCAAATATGGTTTCGCAACGAAAACATCCATTCTACTCCATTAAACCCAAAATGATGTTTCGCAGTGGTTGGGAGCATTTCGCAAAACTTTCGGCACGTAAAAAGATGGAAAACTTGTGTTTTGGGCCTGAATGCACCATTTCGGGGTACCGAAGTTGCAAATATGGTCTCGCAATGAAAACATCCATTCTACTCCATTAAACCCAAATTGATGTTTCGCAGTGGTTGGGAGCATTTCGCAAAACTTTCGGCACGTAAAAAGATGGGAAACTTGTGTTTCGGGACTGAATGCACCATTTCGGGGTACCGAAGTTGCGAATATAGTTTCGCAACGAAAACATCCATTCTACTCCATTAAACCCAAAATGATGTTTTGGTGTGGTTCGGAGGATTTCGCAAACCTTCGGCACGTAAAAAGATGCGAAACTTGTGTTTCGGGCCTGAACGCACTATTTCAGGATACCGAAGTTGCAAATATGGATTCACAACGAAAACATCCATTCGACTGCACTAAACCCAAAATGATGTTTCACAGTGGTTAGGAACATTTCGCAAACCTTCGTCATGTAAAAAGATGCGAAACTCGTGTTTTGTGCCTGAATGGACTATTTCGGGATACCGAAGTTGCAAATATGGTTTCGCAACGAAAACATCCATTCTACTCCATTAAACCCAAAATGATGTTTCGCTGTGGTTGGGAGCATTTCGCAAAACATTCAGCACGTAAAAAGATGGGAAACTTGTGTTTCGGGCCTGAATGCACCATTTCGGGGTACGGAAGTTGCGAATTTGGTTTCGCAACGAAAACATCCATTCTACTCCATTAAACCCAAAATGATGTTTTGGAGTGGTTCGGAGCATTTCGCAAACCTTCGGCACGTAAAAAGATGCGAAATTGTGTTTCGGGCCTGAATGCACTATTTCGGGATACCGAAGTTGCAAATATGGTTTCACAACGAAAACATCCATTCTACTCCACTAAACCCAAAATGATGTTTCGCAGTGGTTGGGAGCATTTCGCAAACCTTCGGCACATAATAAGATGCGAAACTTGTGTTTCGGGCCTGAATGCACTATTTTGGGGCACCGAAGTTGCAAATATGGTTTCGCAAGAAAAACATACATTCTACTCCATTAAACCCAAAATGATGTTTCGCAGTGGTTAGGAGCATTTCACAAACCTTCGGCATGTAAAAAGATGCGAAACTTTTGTTTTGTGCCTGAATGGACTATTTCGGGATACCGAAGTTGCAAATATGGTTTCGCAACGAAAACATCCATTCTACTCCATTAAACCCAAAATGATGTTTCGCAGTGGTTAGGAGCATTTCGCAAACCTTCGGCATGTAAAAAGATGCGAAACTTTTGTTTTGTGCCTGAATGGACTATTTCGGGATACCGAAGTTGCAAATATGGTTTCGCAACGAAAACATCCATTCTACTCCATTAAACCCAAAATGATGTTTCGCAGTGGTTGGGAGCATTTCGCAAAACTTTCGGCACGTAAAAAGATGGAAAACTTGTGTTTCGGGCCTGAATGCACCATTTCGGGGTACCGAAGTTGCGAATATGGTCTCGCAATGAAAACATCCATTCTACTCCATTAAACCCAAATTGATGTTTCACAGTGGTTGGGAGCATTTCGCAAAACTTTCGGCACGTAAAAAGATGGGAAACTTGTGTTTCGGGCCTGAATGCACCATTTCGGGGTACCGAAGTTGCGAATATAGTTTCGCAACGAAAACATCCATTCTACTCCATTAAACCCAAAATGATGTTTTGGTGTGGTTCGGAGGATTTCGCAAACCTTCGGCACGTAAAAAGATGCAAAACTTGTGTTTCGGGCCTGAATGCACTATTTCGGGATACCGAAGTTGCAAATATGGTTTCGCAACGAAAACATCCATTCGACTCCACTAAACCCAAAATGATGTTTTGCAGTGGTTGGGAGCATTTCGCAAGCCTTCGGCACATAATAAGATGCGAAACTTGTGTTTCGGGCCTGAATGCACTATTTTGGGGCACCGAAGTTGCAAATATGGTATCGCAACAAAAACATACATTCTACTCCATTAAACCCAAAATGATGTTTCGTAGTGGTTAGGAGCATTTCACAAACCTTCGGCATGTAAAAAGATGCGAAACTTTTGTTTTGTGCCTGAATGGACTATTTCGGGATACCGAAGTTGCAAATATGGTTTCGCAACGAAAACATCCATTCTACTCCATTAAACCCAAAATGATGTTTCGCAGTGGTTAGGAGCATTTCGCAAACCTTCGGCATGTAAAAAGATGCGAAACTTTTGTTTTGTGCCTGAATGCACTATTTCGGGATACCGAAGTTGCAAATATGGTTTCGCAACGAAAACATCCATTCTACTCCATTAAACCCAAAATGATGTTTCGCAGTGGTTGGGAGCATTTCGCAAACCTTCGACACGTAAAAAGATGTGAAACTTTTGTTTCGGGCCTGAATGCACTATTTCGGGATACCGAAGTTGCAAATATGGTTTCGCAACGAAAACATCCATTCTACTCCATTAAACCCAAAATGATGTTTCGCTGTGGTTGGGAGCATTTCGCAAAACATTCAGCACGTAAAAAGATGGGAAACTTGTGTTTCGGGCCTGAATGCACCATTTCGGGGTACGGAAGTTGCGAATTTGGTTTCGCAACGAAAACATCCATTCTACTCCATTAAACCCAAAATGATGTTTTGGAGTGGTTCGGAGCATTTCGCAAACCTTCGGCACGTAAAAAGATGCGAAATTGTGTTTCGGGCCTGAATGCACTATTTCGGGATACCGAAGTTGCAAATATGGTTTCACAACGAAAACATCCATTCTACTCCACTAAACCCAAAATGATGTTTCGCAGTGGTTGGGAGCATTTCGCAAACCTTCGGCACATAATAAGATGCGAAACTTGTGTTTCGGGCCTGAATGCACTATTTTGGGGCACCGAAGTTGCAAATATGGTTTCGCAAGAAAAACATACATTCTACTCCATTAAACCCAAAATGATGTTTCGCAGTGGTTAGGAGCATTTCACAAACCTTCGGCATGTAAAAAGATGCGAAACTTTTGTTTTGTGCCTGAATGGACTATTTCGGGATACCGAAGTTACAAATATGGTTTCACAACGAAAACATCCATTCTACTCCATTAAACCCAAAATGATGTTTTGGAGTGGTTCGGAGCATTTCGCAAACCTTCGGCACGTAAAAAGATGCGAAACTTGTGTTTCGGGCCTGAATGCACTATTTCGGGATACCGAAGTTGCAAATATGGTTTCGCAACGAAAACATCCATTCTACTCCACTAAACCCAAAATGATGTTTCGCAGTGGTTGGGAGCATTTCGCAAACCTTTGGCACATAATAAGATGCGAAACTTGTGTTTCGGGCCTGAATGCACTATTTTGGGGCACCGAAGTTGCAAATATGGTTTCGCAAGAAAAACATACATTCTACTCCATTAAACCCAAAATGATGTTTCGCAGTGGTTAGGAGCATTTCACAAACCTTCGGCATGTAAAAAGATGCGAAACTTTTGTTTTGTGCCTGAATGGACTATTTCGGGATACCGAAGTTGCAAATATGGTTTCGCAACGAAAACATCCATTCTACTCCATTAAACCCAAAATGATGTTTCGCAGTGGTTAGGAGCATTTCGCAAACCTTCGGCATGTAAAAAGATGCGAAACTTTTGTTTTGTGCCTGAATGGACTATTTCGGGATACCGAAGTTGCAAATATGGTTTCGCAACGAAAACATCCATTCTACTCCATTAAACCCAAAATGATGTTTCGCAGTGGTTGGGAGCATTTCGCAAAACTTTCGGCACGTAAAAAGATGGAAAACTTGTGTTTCGGGCCTGAATGCACCATTTCGGGGTACCGAAGTTGCGAATATGGTCTCGCAATGAAAACATCCATTCTACTCCATTAAACCCAAATTGATATTTCGCAGTGGTTGGGAGCATTTCGCAAAACTTTCGGCACGTAAAAAGATGGGAAACTTGTGTTTCGGGCCTGAATGCACCATTTCGGGGTACCGAAGTTGCGAATATAGTTTCGCAACGAAAACATCCATTCTACTCCATTAAACCCAAAATGATGTTTTGGTGTGGTTCGGAGGATTTCGCAAACCTTCGGCACGTAAAAAGATGCAAAACTTGTGTTTCGGGCCTGAATGCACTATTTCGGGATACCGAAGTTGCAAATATGGTTTCGCAACGAAAACATCCATTCGACTCCACTAAACCCAAAATGATGTTTTGCAGTGGTTGGGAGCATTTCGCAAGCCTTCGGCACATAATAAGATGCGAAACTTGTGTTTCGGGCCTGAATGCACTATTTTGGGGCACCGAAGTTGCAAATATGGTATCGCAACAAAAACATACATTCTACTCCATTAAACCCAAAATGATGTTTCGTAGTGGTTAGGAGCATTTCACAAACCTTCGGCATGTAAAAAGATGCGAAACTTTTGTTTTGTGCCTGAATGGACTATTTCGGGATACCGAAGTTGCAAATATGGTTTCGCAACGAAAACATCCATTCTACTCCATTAAACCCAAAATGATGTTTCGCAGTGGTTAGGAGCATTTCGCAAACCTTCGGCATGTAAAAAGATGCGAAACTTTTGTTTTGTGCCTGAATGCACTATTTCGGGATACCGAAGTTGCAAATATGGTTTCGCAACGAAAACATCCATTCTACTCCATTAAACCCAAAATGATGTTTCGCAGTGGTTGGGAGCATTTCGCAAACCTTCGACACGTAAAAAGATGTGAAACTTTTGTTTCGGGCCTGAATGCACTATTTCGGGATACCGAAGTTGCAAATATGGTTTCGCAACGAAAACATCCATTCTACTCCATTAAACCCAAAATGATGTTTCGCTGTGGTTGGGAGCATTTCGCAAAACATTCAGCACGTAAAAAGATGGGAAACTTGTGTTTCGGGCCTGAATGCACCATTTCGGGGTACGGAAGTTGCGAATTTGGTTTCGCAACGAAAACATCCATTCTACTCCATTAAACCCAAAATGATGTTTTGGAGTGGTTCGGAGCATTTCGCAAACCTTCGGCACGTAAAAAGATGCGAAATTGTGTTTCGGGCCTGAATGCACTATTTCGGGATACCGAAGTTGCAAATATGGTTTCACAACGAAAACATCCATTCTACTCCACTAAACCCAAAATGATGTTTCGCAGTGGTTGGGAGCATTTCGCAAACCTTCGGCACATAATAAGATGCGAAACTTGTGTTTCGGGCCTGAATGCACTATTTTGGGGCACCGAAGTTGCAAATATGGTTTCGCAAGAAAAACATACATTCTACTCCATTAAACCCAAAATGATGTTTCGCAGTGGTTAGGAGCATTTCACAAACCTTTGGCATGTAAAAAGATGCGAAACTTTTGTTTTGTGCCTGAATGGACTATTTCGGGATACCGAAGTTACAAATATGGTTTCGCAACGAAAACATCCATTCTACTCCATTAAACCCAAAATGATGTTTTGGAGTGGTTCGGAGCATTTCGCAAACCTTCGGCACGTAAAAAGATGCGAAACTTGTGTTTCGGGCCTGAATGCACTATTTCGGGATACCGAAGTTGCAAATATGGTTTCGCAACGAAAACATCCATTCTACTCCACTAAACCCAAAATGATGTTTCGCAGTGGTTGGGAGCATTTCGCAAACCTTTGGCACATAATAAGATGCGAAACTTGTGTTTCGGGCCTGAATGCACTATTTTGGGGCACCGAAGTTGCAAATATGGTTTCGCAAGAAAAACATACATTCTACTCCATTAAACCCAAAATGATGTTTCGCAGTGGTTAGGAGCATTTCACAAACCTTCGGCACGTAAAAAGATGCGAAACTTTTGTTTTGTGCCTGAATGGACTATTTCGGGATACCGAAGTTGCAAATATGGTTTCGCAACGAAAACATCCATTCTACTCCATTAAACCCAAAATGATGTTTCGCAGTGGTTAGGAGCATTTCGCAAACCTTCGGCATGTAAAAAGATGCGAAACTTTTGTTTTGTGCCTGAATGGACTATTTCGGGATACCGAAGTTGCAAATATGGTTTCGCAACGAAAACATCCATTCTACTCCATTAAACCCAAAATGATGTTTCGCAGTGGTTGGGAGCATTTCGCAAAACTTTCGGCACGTAAAAAGATGGAAAACTTGTGTTTCGGGCCTGAATGCACCATTTCGGGGTACCGAAGTTGCGAATATGGTCTCGCAATGAAAACATCCATTCTACTCCATTAAACCCAAATTGATGTTTCGCAGTGGTTGGGAGCATTTCGCAAAACTTTCGGCACGTAAAAAGATGGGAAACTTGTGTTTCGGGCCTGAATGCACCATTTCGGGGTACCGAAGTTGCGAATATAGTTTCGCAACGAAAACATCCATTCTACTCCATTAAACCCAAAATGATGTTTTGGTGTGGTTCGGAGGATTTCGCAAACCTTCGGCACGTAAAAAGATGCAAAACTTGTGTTTCGGGCCTGAATGCACTATTTCGGGATACCGAAGTTGCAAATATGGTTTCGCAACGAAAACATCCATTCGACTCCACTAAACCCAAAATGATGTTTTGCAGTGGTTGGGAGCATTTCGCAAGCCTTCGGCACATAATAAGATGCGAAACTTGTGTTTCGGGCCTGAATGCACTATTTTGGGGCACCGAAGTTGCAAATATGGTATCGCAACAAAAACATACATTCTACTCCATTAAACCCAAAATGATGTTTCGTAGTGGTTAGGAGCATTTCACAAACCTTCGGCATGTAAAAAGATGCGAAACTTTTGTTTTGTGCCTGAATGGACTATTTCGGGATACCGAAGTTGCAAATATGGTTTCGCAACGAAAACATCCATTCTACTCCATTAAACCCAAAATGATGTTTCGCAGTGGTTAGGAGCATTTCGCAAACCTTCGGCATGTAAAAAGATGCGAAACTTTTGTTTTGTGCCTGAATGCACTATTTCGGGATACCGAAGTTGCAAATATGGTTTCGCAACGAAAACATCCATTCTACTCCATTAAACCCAAAATGATGTTTCGCAGTGGTTGGGAGCATTTCGCAAACCTTCGACACGTAAAAAGATGTGAAACTTTTGTTTCGGGCCTGAATGCACTATTTCGGGATACCGAAGTTGCAAATATGGTTTCGCAACGAAAACATCCATTCTACTCCATTAAACCCAAAATGATGTTTCGCTGTGGTTGGGAGCATTTCGCAAAACATTCAGCACGTAAAAAGATGGGAAACTTGTGTTTCGGGCCTGAATGCACCATTTCGGGGTACGGAAGTTGCGAATTTGGTTTCGCAACGAAAACATCCATTCTACTCCATTAAACCCAAAATGATGTTTTGGAGTGGTTCGGAGCATTTCGCAAACCTTCGGCACGTAAAAAGATGCGAAATTGTGTTTCGGGCCTGAATGCACTATTTCGGGATACCGAAGTTGCAAATATGGTTTCACAACGAAAACATCCATTCTACTCCACTAAACCCAAAATGATGTTTCGCAGTGGTTGGGAGCATTTCGCAAACCTTCGGCACATAATAAGATGCGAAACTTGTGTTTCGGGCCTGAATGCACTATTTTGGGGCACCGAAGTTGCAAATATGGTTTCGCAAGAAAAACATACATTCTACTCCATTAAACCCAAAATGATGTTTCGCAGTGGTTAGGAGCATTTCACAAACCTTCGGCATGTAAAAAGATGCGAAACTTTTGTTTTGTGCCTGAATGGACTATTTCGGGATACCGAAGTTACAAATATGGTTTCGCAACGAAAACATCCATTCTACTCCATTAAACCCAAAATGATGTTTTGGAGTGGTTCGGAGCATTTCGCAAACCTTCGGCACGTAAAAAGATGCGAAACTTGTGTTTCGGGCCTGAATGCACTATTTCGGGATACCGAAGTTGCAAATATGGTTTCGCAACGAAAACATCCATTCTACTCCACTAAACCCAAAATGATGTTTCGCAGTGGTTGGGAGCATTTCGCAAACCTTTGGCACATAATAAGATGCGAAACTTGTGTTTCGGGCCTGAATGCACTATTTTGGGGCACCGAAGTTGCAAATATGGTTTCGCAAGAAAAACATACATTCTACTCCATTAAACCCAAAATGATGTTTCGCAGTGGTTAGGAGCATTTCGCAAACCTTCGGCATGTAAAAAGATGCGAAAATTTTGTTTTGTGCCTGAATGGACTATTTCGGGATACCGAAGTTGCAAATATGGTTTCTTAACGAAAACATCCATTCGACTGCACTAAACCCAAAATGATGTTTCGCAGTGGTTAGGAGCATTTCGCAAACCTTCGGCATGTAAAAAGATGCGAAACTTTTGTTTTGTGCCTGAATGGACTATTTCGGGATACCGAAGTTGCAAATATGGTTTCGCAACGAAAACATCCATTCTACTCCATTAAACCCAAAATGATGTTTCGCAGTGGTTGGGAGCATTTCGCAAAACTTTCGGCACGTAAAAAGATGGGAAACTTGTGTTTCGGGCCTGAATGCACCATTTCGGGGTACCGAAGTTGCGAATATGGTTTCGCAACGAAAACATCCATTCTACTCCAATAAACCCAAAATGATGTTTTGCAGTGGTTGGGAGCATTTCGCAAACCTTCGGCACGTAAAAAGATGCGAAACTTGTGTTTCGAGCCTGAATGCACTATTTCGGGATACCGAAGTTGCAAATATGGTTTCGCAACGAAAACATCCATTCTACTCCACTAAACCCAAAATGATGTTTCGCAGTGGTTGGGAGCATTTCGCAAGCCTTCGGCACATAATAAGATGCGAAACTTGTGTTTCGGGCCTGAATGCACTATTTCAGGATACCGAAGTTGCAAATATGGATTCACAACGAAAACATACATTCTACTGCACTAAACCCAAAATGATGTTTCACAGTGGTTAGGAGCATTTCACAAACCTTCGGCATGTAAAACGATGCGAAACTCGTGTTTTGTGCCTGAATGGACTATTTCGGGATACCGAAGTTGCAAATATGGTTTCGCAACGAAAACATCCATTCTACTCCATTAAACCCAAAATGATGTTTCGCAGTGGTTGGGAGCATTTCGCAAAACCTTCGGCATGTAAAAAGATGGGAAACTTGTGTTTCGGGCCTGAATGCACCATTTCGGGGTACCGAAGTTGCGAATTTGGTTTCGCAACGAAAACATCCATTCTACTCCATTAAACCCAAAATGATGTTTTGGAGTGGTTGGGAGCATTTCGCAAACCTTCGGCACGTAAAAAGATGCGAAACTTGTGTTTTGGGCCTGAATGCACTATTTCGGGATACCGAAGTTGCAAATATGGTTTCGCAACGAAAACATACATTCTACTCCACTAAACCCAAAATGATGTTTCGCAGTGGTTAGGAGCATTTCACAAACCTTCGGCATGTAAAAAGATGCGAAACTTGTTTTGTGCCTGAATGCACTATTTCGGGATACTGAAGTTGCAAATATGGTTTCGCAACGAAAACATCCATTCTACTCCATTAAACCCAAAATGATGTTTCGCAGTGGTTAGGAGCATTTCGCAAACCTTCGGCATGTAAAACGATGCGAAACTTTTGTTTTGTGCCTGAATGGACTATTTTGGGATACTGAAGTTGCAAATATGGTTTCGCAACGAAAACATCCATTCTACTCCATTAAACCCAAAATGATGTTTCGCAGTGGTTGGGAGCATTTTGCAAAACTTTCGGCACGTAAAAAGATGGGAAACTTGTGTTTCGGGCCTGAATGCACCATTTCGGGGTACCGAAGTTGCGAATATGGTTTCGCAACGACAACATCCATTCTACTCCAATAAACCCAAAATGATGTTTTGCAGTGGTTGGGAGCATTTCGCAAACCTTCGGCACGTAAAAAGATGCGAAACTTGTGTTTCGAGCCTGAATGCACTATTTCGGGATACCGAAGTTGCAAATATGGTTTCGCAACGAAAACATCCATTCTACTCCACTAAACCCAAAATGATGTTTCGCAGTGGTTGGGAGCATTTCGCAAGCCTTCGGCACATAATAAGATGCGAAACTTGTGTTTCGGGCCTGAATGCACTATTTTGGGGCACCGAAGTTGCAAATATGGTTTCGCAACAAAAACATACATTCTACTCCATTAAACCCAAAATGATGTGTCGCAGTGGTTAGGAGCATTTCACAAACCTTCGGCATGTAAAAAGATGCGAAACTTTTGTTTTGTGCCTGAATGGACTATTTCGGGATACCGAAGTTGCAAATATGGTTTCGCAACGAAAACATCCATTCTACTCCATTAAACCCAAAATGATGTTTCGCAGTGGTTAGGAGCATTTCGCAAACCTTCGGCATGTAAAAAGATGCGAAACTTTTGTTTTGTGCCTGAATGGACTATTTCGGGATACCAAAGTTGCAAATATGGTTTCGCAACGAAAACATCCATTCTACTCCATTAAACCCAAAATGATGTTTCGCAGTGGTTGGGAGCATTTCGCAAAACTTTCGACACGTAAAAAGATGGAAAACTTGTGTTTCGGGCCTGAATGCACCATTTCGGGGTACCGAAGTTGCGAATATGGTTTCGCAATGAAAACATCCATTCTACTCCATTAAACCCAAATTGATGTTTCGCATTGGTTGGGAGCATTTCGCAAAACTTTCGGCACGTAAAAAGATGGGAAACTTGTGTTTCGGGCCTGAATGCACCATTTCGGGGTACCGAAGTTGCGAATATAGTTTCGCAACGAAAACATCCATTCTACTCCATTAAACCCAAAATGATGTTTTGGTGTGGTTCGGAGGATTTCGCAAACCTTCGGCACGTAAAAAGATGCGAAACTTGTGTTTCGGGCCTGAATGCACTATTTCAGGATACCGAAGTTGCAAATATGGATTCACAACGAAAACATCCATTCGACTGCACTAAACCCAAAATGATGTTTCACAGTGGTTAGGAGCATTTCGCAAACCTTCGTCATGTAAAACGATGCGAAACTCGTGTTTTGTGCCTGAATGGACTATTTCGGGATACCGAAGTTGCAAATATGGTTTCGCAACGAAAACATCCATTCTACTCCATTAAACCCAAAATGATGTTTCGCAGTGGTTGGGAGCATTTCGCAAAACATTCAGCACGTAAAAAGATGGGAAACTTGTGTTTCGGGCCTGAATGCACCATTTCGGGGTACCGAAGTAGCGAATTTGGTTTCGCAACGAAAACATCCATTCTACTCCATTAAACCCAAAATGATGTTTTGGAGTGGTTCGGAGCATTTCGCAAACCTTCGGCACGTAAAAAGATGCGAAACTTGTGTTTCGGGCCTGAATGCACTATTTCGGGATACCGAAGTTGCAAATATGGTTTCGCAACGAAAACATCCATTCTACTCCACTAAACCCAAAATGATGTTTCGCAGTGGTTGGGAGCATTTCGCAAACCTTCGGCACATAATAAGATGCGAAACTTGTGTTTCGGGCCTGAATGCACTATTTTGGGGCACCGAAGTTGCAAATATGGTTTCGCAAGAAAAACATACATTCTACTCCATTAAATCCAAAATGATGTTTCGCAGTGGTTAGGAGCATTTCACAAACCTTCGGCATGTAAAAAGATGCGAAACTTTTGTTTTGTGCCTGAATGGACTATTTCGGGATACTGAAGTTGCAAATATGGTTTCGCAACGAAAACATCCATTCTACTCCATTAAACCCAAAATGATGTTTCGCAGTGGTTAGGAGCATTTCGCAAACCTTCGGCATGTAAAAAGATGCGAAACTTTTGTTTTGTGCCTGAATGGACTATTTCGGGATACCGAAGTTGCAAATATGGTTTCGCAACGAAAACATCCATTCTACTCCATTAAACCCAAAATGATGTTTCGCAGTGGTTGGGAGCATTTCGCAAAACTTTCGGCACATAAAAAGATGGAAAACTTGAGTTTCGGGCCTGAAAGCACCATTTCGGGGTACCGAAGTTGCGAATATGGTTTCGCAACGAAAACATCCATTCTACTCCATTAAACCCAAAATGATGTTTTGGAGTGGTTCGGAGGATTTCGCAAACCTTCGGCTCGTAAAAAGATGGGAAACTTGTGTTTCGGCCCTGAATGCACAATTTCGGGGTACCGAAGTTGCGAATATAGTTTCGCAACGAAAACATCCATTCTACTCCATTAAACCCAAAATGATGTTTTGGTGTGGTTCGGAGGATTTCGCAAACCTTCGGCACGTAAAAAGATGCGAAACTTGTGTTTCGGGCCTGAATGGACTATTTCGGGGTACCGAAGTTGCAAATATGGATTCACAACGAAAACATCCATTCAACTGCACTAAACCCAAAATGATGTTTCACAGTGGTTAGGAGCATTTCGCAAACCTTCGTCATGTAAAAAGATGCGAAACTCGTGTTTTGTGCCTGAATGGACTATTTCGGGATACCGAAGTTGCAAATATGGTTTCGCAACGAAAACATCCATTCCACTCCATTAAACCCAAAATGATGATTCGCAGTGGTTGGGAGCATTTCGCAAAACATTCGGCACGTAAAAAGATGGGAAACTTGTGTTTCGGGCCTGAATGCACTATTTTGGGGCACCGAAGTTGCAAATATGGTTTCGCAACAAAAACATACATTCTACTCCATTAAACCCAAAATGATGTTTCGCAGTGGTTAGGAGCATTTCACAAACCTTCGGCATGTAAAAAGATGCGAAACATTTGTTTTGTGCCTGAATGGACTATTTCGGGATACCGAAGTTGCAAATATGGTTTCGCAACGAAAACATCCATTCTACTCCATTAAACCCAAAATGATGTTTCGCAGTGGTTAGGAGCATTTCGCAAACCTTCGGCATGTAAAAAGATGCGAAACTTTTGTTTTGTGCCTGAATGGACTATTTCGGGATACCGAAGTTGCAAATATGGTTTCGCAACGAAAACATCCATTCTACTCCATTAAACCCAAAATGATGTTTTGGTGTGGTTCGGAGGATTTCGCAAACCTTCGGCACGTAAAAAATTCGAAACTTGTGTTTCGGGCCTGAATGCACTATTTCAGGATACCGAAGTTGCAAATATGGATTCACAACGAAAACATCCATTCGACTGCACTAAACCCAAAATGATGTTTCACAGTGGTTAGGAGCATTTCGCAAACCTTCGTCATGTAAAAAGATGCGAAATTCGTGTTTTGTGCCTGAATGGACTATTTCGGGATACCGAAGTTGTAAATATGGTTTCGCAACGAAAACATCCATTCCACTCCATTAAACCCAAAATGATGTTTCGCAGTGGTTGGGAGCACTTCGCAAAACATTCGGCACGTAAAAAGATGGGAAACTTGTGTTTCGGGCCTGAATGCACCATTTCGGGGTACCGAAGTTGCGAATTTGGTTTCGCAACGAAAACATCCATTCTACTCCATTAAACCCAAAATGATGTTTCGTAGTGGTTCGGAGCATTTCACAAACCTTCGGCACGTAAACAGATGCGAAACTTGTGTTTCGGGCCTGAATGGACTATTTCGGGATACCGAAGTTGCGAATATGGTTTCGCAACGAAAACATCCATTCTACTCCATTAAACCCAAAATGATGTTTCGCAGTGGTTAGGAGCATTTCGCAAACCTTCGGCATGTAAAAAGATGCGAAACTTTTGTTTTGTGCCTGAATGGACTATTTCGGGATACCGAAGTTGCGAATATGGTTTCGCAACGAAAACATCCATTCTACTCCATTAAACCCAAAATGATGTTTCGCTGTGGTTAGGAGCATTTCGCAAAACTTTCGGCTCGTAAAAAGATACGAAACTTTTGTTTTGTGCCTGAATGGACTATTTCGGGGTACCGAAGTTGCGAATATGGTTTCGCAACGAAAACATCCATTCTACTCCATTAAACCCAAAATGATGTTTCGCAGTGGTTAGGAGCATTTCGCAAACCTTCGGCACATGTAAAAAGATGTGAAACTTTTGTTTCGGGTCTGAATGCACTATTTTGGGATACCGAAGTTGCAAATATGGTTTCGCAACGAAAACATCCATTCTACTCCATTAAACCCAAAATGATGTTTCGCAGTGGTTAGGAGCATTTCACAAACCTTCGGCACGTAAAAAGATGCGAAACTTTTGTTTTGTGCCTGAATGGACTATTTCGGGATACCAAAGTTGCAAATATGGTTTCGCAACGAAAACATCCATTCTACTCCATTAAACCCACAATGATGTTTCCCAGTGGTTAGGAGCATTTCGCAAACCTTCGGCATGTAAAACGATGCGAAACTTTTGTTTTGTGCCTGAATGGACTATTTCGGGATACCAATGTTGCAAATATGGTTTCGCAACGAAAACATCCATTCTACTCCATTAAACCCAAAATGATGTTTCGCAGTGGTTGGGAGCATTTCACAAACCTTCGGCATGTAGAAAGATGCGAGACTTTTGTTTTGTGCCTGAATGGACTATTTCGAGATACCGAAGTTGCGAATATGGTTTCGCAACGAAAACATCCATTCTACTCCATTAAACCCAAAATGATGTTTCGCAGTGGTTAGGAGCATTTCGCAAACCTTCGGCATCTAAAAAGATGCGAAACTTTTGTCTTGTGCCTGAATGGACTATTTCGGGATACCGAAGTTGCAAATATGGTTTCGCAACGAAAACATCCATTCTACTCCATTAAACCCAAAATGATGTTTCGCAGTGGTTGGGAGCATTTCGCAAAACTTTCAGCACGTAAAAAGATGGAAAACTTGTGTTTCGGTCCTGAATGCACCATTTCGGGGTACCGAAGTTGCGAATATGGTTTCACAACAAAAACATCCATTCTACTCCATTAAACCCAAAATGATGTTTTGCAGTGGTTGGGAGCATTTCGCAAACCTTCGGCACGTAAAAAGATGCGAAACTTGTGTTTCGGGTCTAAATGCACTATTTCGGGATACCGAAGTTGCAAATATGGTTTCGCAACGAAAACATCCATTCTACTCCACTAAACCCAAAATGATGTTTCGCAGTGGTTGTGAGCATTTCGCAAACCTTCGGCACATAATAAGATGCGAAACTTGTGTTTCGGGCCTGAATGCACTATTTTGGGATACCGAAGTTGCAAATATGGTTTCGCAACGAAAACATCCATTCTACTCCATTAAACCCAAAATGATGTTTCGCAGTGGTTAGGAGCATTTCGCAAACCTTCGGCATGTAAAAAGATGCGAAACTTTTGTTTTGTGCCTGAATGGACTATTTCGGGATACCAAAGTTGCAAATATGGTTTCGCAACGAAAACATCCATTCTACTCCATTAAACCCAAAATGATGTTTCGCAGTGGTTGGGAGCATTTCGCAAAACTTTCGGCACGTAAAAAGATGGGAAACTTGTGTTTCGAGCCTGAATGCACCATTTCGGGGTACCGAAGTTGCGAATATGATTTCGCAACGAAAACATCCATTCTACTCCATTAAACCCAAAATGATGTTTTGGAGTGGTTCGGAGCATTTCGCAATCCTTCGGCACGTAAAAAGATGCGAAACTTGTGTTTCGGGCCTGAATGCACTATTTTAGGATACCGAAGTTGCAAATATGGATTCACAACGAAAACATCCATTCGACTCCACTAAACCAAAAATGATGTTTCACAATGGTTAGGAGCATTTCGCAAACCTTCGTCATGTAAAAAGATGCGAAACTTGTGTTTTGTGCATGAATGGACTATTTCGAGATACCGAAGTTGCAAATATGGTTTCGCAACGAAAACATCCATTCTACTCCACTAAACCCAAAATGATGTTTCGTAGTGGTTGGGAGCATTTCGCAAACCTTCGGCACATAATAAGATGCGGGCCTGAATGCACTATTTTGGGATACCGAAGTTGCAAATATGGTTTCGCAACGAAAACATCCATTCTACTCCATTAAACCCAAAATGATGTTTCGCAGTGGTTAGGAGCATTTCGCAAACCTTCGGCATGTAAAAAGATGCGAAACTTTTGCTTTGTGCCTGAATGGACTATTTCGGGATACCGAAGTTGCAAATATGGTTTCGCAACGAAAACATCCATTCTACTCCATTAAACCCAAAATGATGTTTCGCAGTGGTTGGGAGCATTTCGCAAAACTTTCGGCACGTAAAAAGATGGAAAACTTGTGTTTCGGGCCTGAATGCACCATTTCGGGGTACCGAAGTTGCGAATATGGTTTCACAACGAAAACATCCATTCTACTCCATTAAACCCAAAATGATGTTTTGCAGTGGTTGGGAGCATTTCGCAAACCTTCGGCACGTAAAAAGATGCGAAACTTGTGTTTCGGGTCTGAATGCACTATTACGGGATACTGAAGTTGCAAATATGGTTTCGCAACGAAAACATCCATTCTACTCCACTAAACCCAAAATGATGTTTCGCAGTGGTTGGGAGCATTTCGCAAACCTTCGGCACATAATAAGATGCGAAACTTGTGTTTCGGGCCTGAATGCACTATTTTGGGATACCGAAGTTGCAAATATGGTTTCCCAACGAAAACATCCATTCTACTCCATTAAACCCAAAATGATGTTTCGCAGTGGTTAGGAGCATTTCGCAAACCTTCGGCATGTAAAAAGATGCGAAACATTTGTTTTGTGCCTGAATGGACTATTTCGGGATACCGAAGTTGCAAATATGGTTTCGCAACGAAAACATCCATTCTACTCCATTAAACCCAAAATGATGTTTCGCAGTGGTTGGGAGCATTTCGCAAAACTTTCGGCACGTAAAAAGATGGGAAACTTGTGTTTCGGGCCTGAATGCACCATTTCGGGGTACCGAAGTTGCGAATATGGTTTCGCAACGAAAACATCCATTCTACTCCATTAAACCCAAAATGATGTTTTGGAGTGGTTCGGAGCATTTCGCAAACCTTCGGCACGTAAAAAGATGCGAAACTTGTGTTTCGGGCCTGAATGCACTATTTTAGGATACCGAAGTTGCAAATATGGATTCACAACGAAAACATCCATTCGACTCCACTAAACCAAAAATGATGTTTCACAATGGTTAGGAGCATTTCGCAAACCTTCGTCATGTAAAAAGATGCGAAACTTGTGTTTTGTGCCTGAATGGACTATTTCGAGATACCGAAGTTGCAAATATGGTTTCGCAACGAAAACATCCATTCTACTCCACTAATCCCAAAATGATGTTTCGCAGTGGTTGGGAGCATTTCGCAAACCTTCGGCACATAATAAGATGCGGGCCTGAATGCACTATTTTGGGATACCGAAGTTGCAAATATGGTTTCGCAACGAAAACATCCATTCTACTCCATTAAACCCAAAATGATGTTTCGCAGTGGTTGGGAGCATTTCGCAAAACTTTCAGCACGTAAAAAGATGGAAAACTTGTGTTTCGGTCCTGAATGCACCATTTCGGGGTACCGAAGTTGCGAATATGGTTTCACAACAAAAACATCCATTCTACTCCATTAAACCCAAAATGATGTTTTGCAGTGGTTGGGAGCATTTCGCAAACCTTCGGCACGTAAAAAGATGCGAAACTTGTGTTTCGGGCCTGAATGCTCTATTTCAGGATACCGAAGTTGCAAATATGGATTCACAACGAAAACATCCATTCAACTGCACTAAACCCAAAATGATGTTTCACAGTGGTTAGGAGCATTTCGCAAACCTTCGTCATGTAAAAAGATGCGAAACTCGTGTTTTGTGCCTGAATGGACTATTTCGGGATACCGAAGTTGCAAATATGGTTTCGCAACGAAAACATCCATTCCACTCCATTAAACCCAAAATGATGTTTCGCAGTGGTTGGGAGCATTTCGCAAAACATTCGGCACGTAAAAAGATGGGAAACTTGTGTTTCGGGCCTGAATGCACTATTTTGGGGCACCGAAGTTGCAAATATGGTTTCGCAACAAAAACATACATTCTACTCCATTAAACCCAAAATGATGTTTCGCAGTGGTTAGGAGCATTTCACAAACCTTCGGCATGTAAAAAGATGCGAAACATTTGTTTTGTGCCTGAATGGACTATTTCGGGATACCGAAGTTGCAAATATGGTTTCGCAACGAAAACATCCATTCTACTCCATTAAACCCAAAATGATGTTTCGCAGTGGTTAGGAGCATTTCGCAAACCTTCGGCATGTAAAAAGATGCGAAACTTTTGTTTTGTGCCTGAATGGACTATTTCGGGATACCGAAGTTGCAAATATGGTTTCGCAACGAAAACATCCATTCTACTCCATTAAACCCAAAATGATGTTTTGGTGTGGTTCGGAGGATTTCGCAAACCTTCGGCACGTAAAAAATTCGAAACTTGTGTTTCGGGCCTGAATGCACTATTTCAGGATACCGAAGTTGCAAATATGGATTCACAACGAAAACATCCATTCGACTGCACTAAACCCAAAATGATGTTTCACAGTGGTTAGGAGCATTTCGCAAACCTTCGTCATGTAAAAAGATGCGAAATTCGTGTTTTGTGCCTGAATGGACTATTTCGGGATACCGAAGTTGTAAATATGGTTTCGCAACGAAAACATCCATTCCACTCCATTAAACCCAAAATGATGTTTCGCAGTGGTTGGGAGCACTTCGCAAAACATTCGGCACGTAAAAAGATGGGAAACTTGTGTTTCGGGCCTGAATGCACCATTTCGGGGTACCGAAGTTGCGAATTTGGTTTCGCAACGAAAACATCCATTCTACTCCATTAAACCCAAAATGATGTTTCGTAGTGGTTCGGAGCATTTCGCAAACCTTCGGCACGTAAACAGATGCGAAACTTGTGTTTCGGGCCTGAATGGACTATTTCGGGATACCGAAGTTGCGAATATGGTTTCGCAACGAAAACATCCATTCTACTCCATTAAACCCAAAATGATGTTTCGCAGTGGTTAGGAGCATTTCGCAAACCTTCGGCATGTAAAAAGATGCGAAACTTTTGTTTTGTGCCTGAATGGACTATTTCGGGATACCGAAGTTGCGAATATGGTTTCGCAACGAAAACATCCATTCTACTCCATTAAACCCAAAATGATGTTTCGCTGTGGTTAGGAGCATTTCGCAAAACTTTCGGCACGTAAAAAGATACGAAACTTTTGTTTTGTGCCTGAATGGACTATTTCGGGGTACCGAAGTTGCGAATATGGTTTCGCAACGAAAACATCCATTCTACTCCATTAAACCCAAAATGATGTTTCGCAGTGGTTAGGAGCATTTCGCAAACCTTCGGCACATGTAAAAAGATGTGAAACTTTTGTTTCGGGTCTGAATGCACTATTTTGGGATACCGAAGTTGCAAATATGGTTTCGCAACGAAAACATCCATTCTACTCCATTAAACCCAAAATGATGTTTCGCAGTGGTTAGGAGCATTTCACAAACCTTCGGCACGTAAAAAGATGCGAAACTTTTGTTTTGTGCCT
The DNA here is from genome assembly GCA_036936925.1 of Cenchrus fungigraminus. Taxonomy (NCBI): domain Eukaryota; kingdom Viridiplantae; phylum Streptophyta; class Magnoliopsida; order Poales; family Poaceae; genus Cenchrus; species Cenchrus fungigraminus. The sequence goes on from JAQONI010000079.1 coordinate 109,387, forward strand.
GAATGGACTATTTCGGGATACCAAAGTTGCAAATATGGTTTCGCAACGAAAACATCCATTCTACTCCATTAAACCCAAAATGATGTTTCGCAGTGGTTGGGAGCATTTCGCAAAACTTTCAGCACGTAAAAAGATGGAAAACTTGTGTTTCGGTCCTGAATGCACCATTTCGGGGTACCGAAGTTGCGAATATGGTTTCACAACAAAAACATCCATTCTACTCCATTAAACCCAAAATGATGTTTTGCAGTGGTTGGGAGCATTTCGCAAACCTTCGGCACGTAAAAAGATGCGAAACTTGTGTTTCGGGCCTGAATGCACTATTTCAGGATACCGAAGTTGCAAATATGGATTCACAACGAAAACATCCATTCAACTGCACTAAACCCAAAATGATGTTTCACAGTGGTTAGGAGCATTTCGCAAACCTTCGTCATGTAAAAAGATGCGAAACTCGTGTTTTGTGCCTGAATGGACTATTTCGGGATACCGAAGTTGCAAATATGGTTTCGCAACGAAAACATCCATTCCACTCCATTAAACCCAAAATGATGTTTCGCAGTGGATGGGAGCATTTCGCAAAACATTCGGCACGTAAAAAGATGGGAAACTTGTGTTTCGGGCCTGAATGCACTATTTTGGGGCACCGAAGTTGCAAATATGGTTTCGCAACAAAAACATACATTCTACTCCATTAAACCCAAAATGATGTTTCGCAGTGGTTAGGAGCATTTCACAAACCTTCGGCATGTAAAAAGATGCGAAACATTTGTTTTGTGCCTGAATGGACTATTTCGGGATACCGAAGTTGCAAATATGGTTTCGCAACGAAAACATCCATTCTACTCCATTAAACCCAAAATGATGTTTCGCAGTGGTTAGGAGCATTTCACAAACCTTCGGCACGTAAAAAGATGCGAAACTTTTGTTTTGTGCCTGAATGGACTATTTCGGGATACCAAAGTTGCAAATATGGTTTCGCAACGAAAACATCCATTCTACTCCATTAAACCCAAAATGATGTTTCGCAGTGGTTGGGAGCATTTCGCAAAACTTTCAGCACGTAAAAAGATGGAAAACTTGTGTTTCGGTCCTGAATGCACCATTTCGGGGTACCGAAGTTGCGAATATGGTTTCACAACAAAAACATCCATTCTACTCCATTAAACCCAAAATGATGTTTTGCAGTGGTTGGGAGCATTTCGCAAACCTTCGGCACGTAAAAAGATGCGAAACTTGTGTTTCGGGCCTGAATGCACTATTTCAGGATACCGAAGTTGCAAATATGGATTCACAACGAAAACATCCATTCAACTGCACTAAACCCAAAATGATGTTTCACAGTGGTTAGGAGCATTTCGCAAACCTTCGTCATGTAAAAAGATGCGAAACTCGTGTTTTGTGCCTGAATGGACTATTTCGGGATACCGAAGTTGCAAATATGGTTTCGCAACGAAAACATCCATTCCACTCCATTAAACCCAAAATGATGTTTCGCAGTGGATGGGAGCATTTCGCAAAACATTCGGCACGTAAAAAGATGGGAAACTTGTGTTTCGGGCCTGAATGCACTATTTTGGGGCACCGAAGTTGCAAATATGGTTTCGCAACAAAAACATACATTCTACTCCATTAAACCCAAAATGATGTTTCGCAGTGGTTAGGAGCATTTCACAAACCTTCGGCATGTAAAAAGATGCGAAACATTTGTTTTGTGCCTGAATGGACTATTTCGGGATACCGAAGTTGCAAATATGGTTTCGCAACGAAAACATCCATTCTACTCCATTAAACCCAAAATGATGTTTCGCAGTGGTTAGGAGCATTTCGCAAACCTTCGGCATGTAAAAAGATGCGAAACTTTTGTTTTGTGCCTGAATGGACTATTTCGGGATACCGAAGTTGCAAATATGGTTTCGCAACGAAAACATCCATTCTACTCCATTAAACCCAAAATGATGTTTTGGTGTGGTTCGGAGGATTTCGCAAACCTTCGGCACGTAAAAAATTCGAAACTTGTGTTTCGGGCCTGAATGCACTATTTCAGGATACCGAAGTTGCAAATATGGATTCACAACGAAAACATCCATTCGACTGCACTAAACCCAACTTTATGTTTAACAGTGGTTAGGAGCATTTCGCAAACCTTCGTCATGTAAAAAGATGCGAAATTCGTGTTTTGTGCCTGAATGGACTATTTCGGGATACCGAAGTTGTAAATATGGTTTCGCAACGAAAACATCCATTCCACTCCATTAAACCCAAAATGATGTTTCGCAGTGGTTGGGAGCACTTCGCAAAACATTCGGCACGTAAAAAGATGGGAAACTTGTGTTTCGGGCCTGAATGCACCATTTCGGGGTACCGAAGTTGCGAATTTGGTTTCGCAACGAAAACATCCATTCTACTCCATTAAACCCAAAATGATGTTTCGTAGTGGTTCGGAGCATTTCGCAAACCTTCGGCACGTAAACAGATGCGAAACTTGTGTTTCGGGCCTGAATGGACTATTTCGGGATACCGAAGTTGCGAATATGGTTTCGCAACGAAAACATCCATTCTACTCCATTAAACCCAAAATGATGTTTCGCAGTGGTTAGGAGCATTTCGCAAACCTTCGGCATGTAAAAAGATGCGAAACTTTTGTTTTGTGCCTGAATGGACTATTTCGGGATACCGAAGTTGCGAATATGGTTTCGCAACGAAAACATCCCTTCTACTCCATTAAACCCAAAATGATGTTTCGCTGTGGTTAGGAGCATTTCGCAAAACTTTCGGCACGTAAAAAGATACGAAACTTTTGTTTTGTGCCTGAATGGACTATTTCGGGGTACCGAAGTTGCGAATATGGTTTCGCAACGAAAACATCCATTCTACTCCATTAAACCCAAAATGATGTTTCGCAGTGGTTAGGAGCATTTCGCAAACCTTCGGCACATGTAAAAAGATGTGAAACTTTTGTTTCGGGTCTGAATGCACTATTTTGGGATACCGAAGTTGCAAATATGGTTTCGCAACGAAAACATCCATTCTACTCCATTAAACCCAAAATGATGTTTCGCAGTGGTTAGGAGCATTTCACAAACCTTCGGCACGTAAAAAGATGCGAAACTTTTGTTTTGTGCCTGAATGGACTATTTCGGGATACCAAAGTTGCAAATATGGTTTCGCAACGAAAACATCCATTCTACTCCATTAAACCCAAAATGATGTTTCGCAGTGGTTGGGAGCATTTCGCAAAACTTTCGGCACGTAAAAAGATGGGAAACTTGTGTTTCGAGCCTGAATGCACCATTTCGGGGTACCGAAGTTGCGAATATGATTTCGCAACGAAAACATCCATTCTACTCCATTAAACCCAAAATGATGTTTTGGAGTGGTTCGGAGCATTTCGCAATCCTTCGGCACGTAAAAAGATGCGAAACTTGTGTTTCGGGCCTGAATGCACTATTTTAGGATACCGAAGTTGCAAATATGGATTCACAACGAAAACATCCATTCGACTCCACTAAACCAAAAATGATGTTTCACAATGGTTAGGAGCATTTCGCAAACCTTCGTCATGTAAAAAGATGCGAAACTTGTGTTTTGTGCATGAATGGACTATTTCGAGATACCGAAGTTGCAAATATGGTTTCGCAACGAAAACATCCATTCTACTCCACTAAACCCAAAATGATGTTTCGTAGTGGTTGGGAGCATTTCGCAAACCTTCGGCACATAATAAGATGCGGGCCTGAATGCACTATTTTGGGATACCGAAGTTGCAAATATGGTTTCGCAACGAAAACATCCATTCTACTCCATTAAACCCAAAATGATGTTTCGCAGTGGTTAGGAGCATTTCGCAAACCTTCGGCATGTAAAAAGATGCGAAACTTTTGCTTTGTGCCTGAATGGACTATTTCGGGATACCGAAGTTGCAAATATGGTTTCGCAACGAAAACATCCATTCTACTCCATTAAACCCAAAATGATGTTTCGCAGTGGTTGGGAGCATTTCGCAAAACTTTCGGCACGTAAAAAGATGGAAAACTTGTGTTTCGGGCCTGAATGCACCATTTCGGGGTACCGAAGTTGCGAATATGGTTTCACAACGAAAACATCCATTCTACTCCATTAAACCCAAAATGATGTTTTGCAGTGGTTGGGAGCATTTCGCAAACCTTCGGCACGTAAAAAGATGCGAAACTTGTGTTTCGGGTCTGAATGCACTATTTCGGGATACTGAAGTTGCAAATATGGTTTCGCAACGAAAACATCCATTCTACTCCACTAAACCCAAAATGATGTTTCGCAGTGGTTGGGAGCATTTCGCAAACCTTCGGCACATAATAAGATGCGAAACTTGTGTTTCGGGCCTGAATGCACTATTTTGGGATACCGAAGTTGCAAATATGGTTTCCCAACGAAAACATCCATTCTACTCCATTAAACCCAAAATGATGTTTCGCAGTGGTTAGGAGCATTTCGCAAACCTTCGGCATGTAAAAAGATGCGAAACTTTTGTTTTGTGCCTGAATGGACTATTTCGGGATACCGAAGTTGCAAATATGGTTTCGCAACGAAAACATCCATTCTACTCCATTAAACCCAAAATGATGTTTCGCAGTGGTTGGGAGCATTTCGCAAAACTTTCGGCACGTAAAAAGATGGGAAACTTGTGTTTCGGGCCTGAATGCACCATTTCGGGGTACCGAAGTTGCGAATATGGTTTCGCAACGAAAACATCCATTCTACTCCATTAAACCCAAAATGATGTTTTGGAGTGGTTCGGAGCATTTCGCAAACCTTCGGCACGTAAAAAGATGCGAAACTTGTGTTTCGGGCCTGAATGCACTATTTTAGGATACCGAAGTTGCAAATATGGATTCACAACGAAAACATCCATTCGACTCCACTAAACCAAAAATGATGTTTCACAATGGTTAGGAGCATTTCGCAAACCTTCGTCATGTAAAAAGATGCGAAACTTGTGTTTTGTGCCTGAATGGACTATTTCGAGATACCGAAGTTGCAAATATGGTTTCGCAACGAAAACATCCATTCTACTCCACTAATCCCAAAATGATGTTTCGCAGTGGTTGGGAGCATTTCGCAAACCTTCGGCACATAATAAGATGCGGGCCTGAATGCACTATTTTGGGATACCGAAGTTGCAAATATGGTTTCGCAACGAAAACATCCATTCTACTCCATTAAACCCAAAATGATGTTTCGCAGTGGTTAGGAGCATTTCGCAAACCTTCGGCATGTAAAAAGATGCGAAACTTTTGTTTTGTGCCTGAATGGACTATTTCGGGATACCGAAGTTGCAAATATGGTTTCGCAACGAAAACATCCATTCTACTCCATTAAACCCAAAATGATGTTTCGCAGTGGTTGGGAGCATTTCGCAAAACTTTCGGCACGTAAAAAGATGGGAAACTTGTGTTTCGGGCCTGAATGCACCATTTCGGGGTACCGAAGTTGCGAATATGGTTTCGCAACGAAAACATCCATTCTACTCCATTAAACCCAAAATGATGTTTTGGAGTGGTTCGGAGCATTTCGCAAACCTTCGGCACGTAAAAAGATGCGAAACTTGTGTTTCGGGCCTGAATGCACTATTTTAGGATACCGAAGTTGCAAATATGGATTCACAACGAAAACATCCATTCGACTCCACTAAACAAAAAATGATGTTTCACAATGGTTTGGAGCATTTCGCAAACCTTCGTCATGTAAAAAGATGCGAAACTTGTGTTTTGTGCCTGAATGGACTATTTCGAGATACCGAAGTTGCAAATATGGTTTCGCAACGAAAACATCCATTCTACTCCACTAATCCCAAAATGATGTTTCGCAGTGGTTGGGAGCATTTCGCAAACCTTCGGCACATAATAAGATGCGGGCCTGAATGCACTATTTTGGGATACCGAAGTTGCAAATATGGTTTCGCAACGAAAACATCCATTCTACTCCATTAAACCCAAAATGATGTTTCGCAGTGGTTAGGAGCATTTCGCAAACCTTCGGCATGTAAAAAGATGCGAAACTTTTGCTTTGTGCCTGAATGGACTATTTCGGGATACCGAAGTTGCAAATATGGTTTCGCAACGAAAACATCCATTCTACTCCATTAAACCCAAAATGATGTTTCGCAGTGGTTGGGAGCATTTCGCAAAACTTTCGGCACGTAAAAAGATGGAAAACTTGTGTTTCGGGCCTGAATGCACCATTTCGGGGTACCGAAGTTGCGAATATGGTTTCACAACGAAAACATCCATTCTACTCCATTAAACCCAAAATGATGTTTTGCAGTGGTTGGGAGCATTTCGCAAACCTTCGGCACGTAAAAAGATGCGAAACTTGTGTTTCGGGTCTGAATGCACTATTTCGGGATACTGAAGTTGCAAATATGGTTTCGCAACGAAAACATCCATTCTACTCCACTAAACCCAAAATGATGTTTCGCAGTGGTTGGGAGCATTTCGCAAACCTTCGGCACATAATAAGATGCGAAACTTGTGTTTCGGGCCTGAATGCACTATTTTGGGATACCGAAGTTGCAAATATGGTTTCCCAACGAAAACATCCATTCTACTCCATTAAACCCAAAATGATGTTTCGCAGTGGTTAGGAGCATTTCGCAAACCTTCGGCATGTAAAAAGATGCGAAACTTTTGTTTTGTGCCTGAATGGACTATTTCGGGATACCGAAGTTGCAAATATGGTTTCGCAACGAAAACATCCATTCTACTCCATTAAACCCAAAATGATGTTTCGCAGTGGTTGGGAGCATTTCGCAAAACTTTCGGCACGTAAAAAGATGGGAAACTTGTGTTTCGGGCCTGAATGCACCATTTCGGGGTACCGAAGTTGCGAATATGGTTTCGCAACGAAAACATCCATTCTACTCCATTAAACCCAAAATGATGTTTTGGAGTGGTTCGGAGCATTTCGCAAACCTTCGGCACGTAAAAAGATGCGAAACTTGTGTTTCGGGCCTGAATGCACTATTTTAGGATACCGAAGTTGCAAATATGGATTCACAACGAAAACATCCATTCGACTCCACTAAACCAAAAATGATGTTTCACAATGGTTAGGAGCATTTCGCAAACCTTCGTCATGTAAAAAGATGCGAAACTTGTGTTTTGTGCCTGAATGGACTATTTCGAGATACCGAAGTTGCAAATATGGTTTCGCAACGAAAACATCCATTCTACTCCACTAATCCCAAAATGATGTTTCGCAGTGGTTGGGAGCATTTCGCAAACCTTCGGCACATAATAAGATGCGGGCCTGAATGCACTATTTTGGGATACCGAAGTTGCAAATATGGTTTCGCAACGAAAACATCCATTCTACTCCATTAAACCCAAAATGATGTTTCGCAGTGGTTAGGAGCATTTCGCAAACCTTCGGCATGTAAAAAGATGCGAAACTTTTGTTTTGTGCCTGAATGGACTATTTCGGGATACCGAAGTTGCAAATATGGTTTCGCAACGAAAACATCCATTCTACTCCATTAAACCCAAAATGATGTTTCGCAGTGGTTGGGAGCATTTCGCAAAACTTTCGGCACGTAAAAAGATGGGAAACTTGTGTTTCGGGCCTGAATGCACCATTTCGGGGTACCGAAGTTGCGAATATGGTTTCGCAACGAAAACATCCATTCTACTCCATTAAACCCAAAATGATGTTTTGGAGTGGTTCGGAGCATTTCGCAAACCTTCGGCACGTAAAAAGATGCGAAACTTGTGTTTCGGGCCTGAATGCACTATTTTAGGATACCGAAGTTGCAAATATGGATTCACAACGAAAACATCCATTCGACTCCACTAAACAAAAAATGATGTTTCACAATGGTTTGGAGCATTTCGCAAACCTTCGTCATGTAAAAAGATGCGAAACTTGTGTTTTGTGCCTGAATGGACTATTTCGAGATACCGAAGTTGCAAATATGGTTTCGCAACGAAAACATCCATTCTACTCCACTAATCCCAAAATGATGTTTCGCAGTGGTTGGGAGCATTTCGCAAACCTTCGGCACATAATAAGATGCGGGCCTGAATGCACTATTTTGGGATACCGAAGTTGCAAATATGGTTTCGCAACGAAAACATCCATTCTACTCCATTAAACCCAAAATGATGTTTCGCAGTGGTTAGGAGCATTTCGCAAACCTTCGGCATGTAAAAAGATGCGAAACTTTTGCTTTGTGCCTGAATGGACTATTTCGGGATACCGAAGTTGCAAATATGGTTTCGCAACGAAAACATCCATTCTACTCCATTAAACCCAAAATGATGTTTCGCAGTGGTTGGGAGCATTTCGCAAAACTTTCGGCACGTAAAAAGATGGAAAACTTGTGTTTCGGGCCTGAATGCACCATTTCGGGGTACCGAAGTTGCGAATATGGTTTCACAACGAAAACATCCATTCTACTCCATTAAACCCAAAATGATGTTTTGCAGTGGTTGGGAGCATTTCGCAAACCTTCGGCACGTAAAAAGATGCGAAACTTGTGTTTCGGGTCTGAATGCACTATTTCGGGATACTGAAGTTGCAAATATGGTTTCGCAACGAAAACATCCATTCTACTCCACTAAACCCAAAATGATGTTTCGCAGTGGTTGGGAGCATTTCGCAAACCTTCGGCACATAATAAGATGCGAAACTTGTGTTTCGGGCCTGAATGCACTATTTTGGGATACCGAAGTTGCAAATATGGTTTCCCAACGAAAACATCCATTCTACTCCATTAAACCCAAAATGATGTTTCGCAGTGGTTAGGAGCATTTCGCAAACCTTCAGTATGTAAAAAGATGCGAAACTTTTGTTTTGTGCCTGAATGGACTATTTCGGGATACCGAAGTTGCAAATATGGTTTCGCAACGAAAACATCCATTCTACTCCATTAAACCCAAAATGATGTTTCGCAGTGGTTGGGAGCATTTCGCAAAACTTTCAGCACGTAAAAAGATGGGAAACTTGTGTTTCGGGCCTGAATGCACCATTTCGGGGTACCGAAGTTGCGAATATGGTTTCGCAACGAAAACATCCATTCTACTCCATTAAACCCAAAATGATGTTTTGGAGTGGTTCGGAGCATTTCGCAAACCTTCGGCACATGTAAAAAGATGCGAAACTTGTGTTTCGGGCCTGAATGCACTATTTTAGGATACCGAAGTTGCAAATATGGATTCACAACGAAAACATCCATTCGACTCCACTAAACCAAAAATGATGTTTCACAATGGTTAGGAGCATTTCGCAAACCTTCGTCATGTAAAAAGATGCGAAACTTGTGTTTTGTGCCTGAATGGACTATTTCGAGATACCGAAGTTGCAAATATGGTTTCGCAACGAAAACATCCATTCTACTCCACTAAACCCAAAATGATGTTTCGCAGTGGTTGGGAGCATTTCGCAAACCTTCGGCACATAATAAGATGCGGGCCTGAATGCACTATTTTGGGATACCGAAGTTGCAAATATGGTTTCGCAACGAAAACATCCATTCTACTCCATTAAACCCAAAATGATGTTTCGCAGTGGTTAGGAGCATTTCGCAAACCTTCGGCATGTAAAAAGATGCGAAACTTTTGCTTTGTGCCTGAATGGACTATTTCGGGATACCGAAGTTGCAAATATGGTTTCGCAACGAAAACATCCATTCTACTCCATTAAACCCAAAATGATGTTTCGCAGTGGTTGGGAGCATTTCGCAAAACTTTCGGCACGTAAAAAGATGGGAAACTTGTGTTTCGGGCCTGAATGCACCATTTCGGGGTACCGAAGTCGCGAATATGGTTTCGCAACGAAAACATCCATTCTACTCCATTAAACCCAAAATGATGTTTCGCAGTGGTTGGGAGCATTTCGCAAACCTTCGGCATGTAAAAAGATGCGAAACTTTTGTTTTGTGCCTGAATGGACTATTTCGGGATACCGAAGTTGCGAATATGGTTTCGCAACGAAAACATCCATTCTACACCATTAAACCCAAAATGATGTTTCGCAGTGGTTGGGAGCATTTCGCAAACCTTCGGCATGTAAAAAGATGCGAAACTTTTGTTTTGTGCCTGAATGGACTATTTCGGGATACCGAAGTTGCGAATATGGTTTCGCAACGAAAACATACATTCTACTCCACTAAACCCAAAATGATGTTTCGCAGTGGTTAGGAGCATTTCACAAACCTTCGGCATGTAAAAAGATGCGAAACTTTTGTTTTGTGCCTGAATGGACTATTTCGGGATACCGAAGTTGCAAATATGGTTTCGCAACGAAAACATCCATTCTACTCCATTAAACCCAAAATGATGTTTCGCAGTGGTTAGGAGCATTTCGCAAACCTTCGGCATGTAAAAAGATGCGAAACTTTAGTTTTGTGCCTGAATGGTCTATTTCGGGATACCGAAGTTGCAAATATGGTTTCACAACGAAAACATCCATTCTACTCCATTAAACCCAAAATGATGTTTCGCAGTGGTTGGGAGCATTTCGCAAAACTTTCGGCACGTAAAAAGATGGAAAACTTGTGTTTCGGGCCTGAATGCACCATTTCGGGGTACTGAAGTTGCGAATATGGTTTCGCAACGAAAACATCCATTCTACACCATTAAACCCAAAATGATGTTTCGCAGTGGTTGGGAGCATTTCGCAAACCTTCGGCATGTAAAAAGATGCGAAACTTTTGTTTTGTGCCTGAATGGACTATTTCGGGATACCGAAGTTGCGAATATGGTTTCGCAACGAAAACATACATTCTACTCCACTAAACCCAAAATGATGTTTCGCAGTGGTTAGGAGCATTTCACAAACCTTCGGCATGTAAAAAGATGCGAAACTTTTGTTTTGTGCCTGAATGGACAATTTCGGGATACCGAAGTTGCAAATATGGTTTCGCAACGAAAACATCCATTCTACTCCATTAAACCCAAAATGATGTTTCGCAGTGGTTAGGAGCATTTCGCAAACCTTCGGCATGTAAAAAGATGCGAAACTTTAGTTTTGTGCCTGAATGGTCTATTTCGGGATACCGAAGTTGCAAATATGGTTTCACAACGAAAACATCCATTCTACTCCATTAAACCCAAAATGATGTTTCGCAGTGGTTGGGAGCATTTCGCAAAACTTTCGGCACGTAAAAAGATGGAAAACTTGTGTTTCGGGCCTGAATGCACCATTTCGGGGTACTGAAGTTGCGAATATGGTTTCGCAACGAAAACATCCATTCTACACCATTAAACCCAAAATGATGTTTCGCAGTGGTTGGGAGCATTTCGCAAACCTTCGGCATGTAAAAAGATGCGAAACTTTTGTTTTGTGCCTGAATGGACTATTTCGGGATACCGAAGTTGCGAATATGGTTTCGCAACGAAAACATACATTCTACTCCACTAAACCCAAAATGATGTTTCGCAGTGGTTAGGAGCATTTCACAAACCTTCGGCATGTAAAAAGATGCGAAACTTTTGTTTTGTGCCTGAATGGACAATTTCGGGATACCGAAGTTGCAAATATGGTTTCGCAACGAAAACATCCATTCTACTCCATTAAACCCAAAATGATGTTTCGCAGTGGTTAGGAGCATTTCGCAAACCTTCGGCATGTAAAAAGATGCGAAACTTTAGTTTTGTGCCTGAATGGTCTATTTCGGGATACCGAAGTTGCAAATATGGTTTCACAACGAAAACATCCATTCTACTCCATTAAACCCAAAATGATGTTTCGCAGTGGTTGGGAGCATTTCGCAAAACTTTCGGCACGTAAAAAGATGGAAAACTTGTGTTTCGGGCCTGAATGCACCATTTCGGGGTACTGAAGTTGCGAATATGGTTTCGCAACGAAAACATCCATTCTACTCCATTAAACCCAAAATGATGTTTCGCAGTGGTTGGGAGCATTTCGCAAAACATTCGGCGCGTAAATACAAGGGAAACTTGTGTTTCGGGCCTGAATGCACCATTTCTGGGTACCGAAGTTGCAAATTTGGTTTCGCAACGAAAACATCCATTCTACTCCATTAAACCCAAAATGATGTTTTGGAGTGGTTCGGAGCATTTCGCAAACCTTCGGCACGTAAAAAGATGCGAAACTTGTATTTCGGGCCTGAATGCACTATTTCAGGATACCGAAGTTGCAAATATGGATTCACAACGAAAACATCCATTCGACTCCACTAAACCAAAAATGATGTTTCACAGTGGTTAGGAGCATTTCGCAAACCTTCGTCATGAAAAAGATGCGAAATTTGTGTTTTGTGCCTGAATAAACTATTTCGGGATACCGAAGTTGCAAATATGGTTTCGCAACGAAAACATCCATTCTACTCCATTAAACCCAAAATGATGTTTCGCAGTGGTTCGGAGCATTTCGCAAACCTTCGGCATCTAAAAAGATGCGAAACTTTTGTTTTGTGCCTGAATGGACTATTTCGGGATACCGAAGTTGCAAATATGGTTTCGCAACGAAAACATCCATTCTACTCCATTAAACCCAAAATGATGTTTCGCAGTGGTTGGGAGCATTTCGCAAACCTTCGGCATGTAAAAAGATGCGAAACTTTTGTTTTGTGCCTGAATGGACTATTTCGGGATACCAATGTTGCAAATATGGTTTCGCAATGAAAACATCCATTCTACTCCATTAAACCCAAAATGATGTTTCGCAGTGGTTGGGAGCATTTCGCAAACCTTCGGCATCTAAAAAGATGCGAAACTTTTGTTTTGTGCCTGAATGAACTATTTCGGGATACCGACGTTGCGAATATGGTTTCGCAACGAAAACATCCATTCTACTCCATTAAACCCAAAATGATGTTTCGCAATGGTTAGGAGCATTTCGCAAACCTTCGGCATGTAAAAAGATGCGAGACTTTTGTTTTGTGCCTGAATGGACTATTTCGGGATACCGAAGTTGCGAATATGGTTTCGCAACGAAAACATCCATTCTACTCCATTAAACCCAAAATGATGTTTCGCAGTGGTTAGGAGCATTTCGCAAACCTTCGGCATCTAAAAAGATGCGAAACTTTTGTTTTGTGCCTGAATGCACTATTTCAGGATACCGAAGTTGCAAATATGGTTTCGCAACGAAAACATCCATTCTACTCCATTAAACCCAAAATGATGTTTCGCAGTGGTTAGGAGCATTCCGCAAACCTTCGGCATCTAAAAAGATGCGAAACTTTTGTTTTGTGCCTGAATGGACTATTTCGGGATACCGAAGTTGCAAATATGGTTTCGCAACGAAAACATCCATTCTACTCCATTAAACCCAAAATGATGTTTCGCAGTGGTTGGGAGCATTTCGCAAAACTTTCGGCACGTAAAAAGATGGAAAACTTGTGTTTCGGGCCTGAATGCACCATTTCGGGGTACCGAAGTTGCGAATATGGTTTCACAACGAAAACATCCATTCTACTCCATTAAACCCAAAATGATGTTTTGCAGTGGTTGGGAGCATTTCGCAAACCTTCGGCACGTAAAAAGATGCGAAACTTGTGTTTCGGGTCTGAATGCACTATTTCGGGATGCCGAAGTGGCAAATATGGTTTCGCAACGAAAACATCCATTCTACTCCACTAAACCCAAAATGATGTTTCGCAGTGGTTGGGAGCATTTCGCAAACCTTCGGCACATAATAAGATGCGAAACTTGTGTTTCGGGCCTGAATGCACTATTTTGGGATACCGAAGTTGCAAATATGGTTTCGCAATGAAAACATCCATTCTATTCCATTAAACACAAAATGATGTTTCGCAGTGGTTAGGAGCATTTCGCAAACCTTCGGCATGTAAAAAGATGCGAAACTTTTGTTTTGTGCCTGAATGGACTATTTCGGGATACCGAAGTTGCAAATATGGTTTCGCAACGAAAACATCCATTCTACTCCATTAAACCCAAAATGATGTTTCGCAGTGGTTGGGAGCATTTCGCAAAACTTTCGGCACGTAAAAAGATGGGAAACTTGTGTTTCGGGCCTGAATGCACCATTTCGGTGTACCGAAGTTGCGAATATGGTTTCGCAACAAAAACATCCATTCTACTCCATTAAACCCAAAATGATGTTTTGGAGTGGTTCGGAGCATTTCGCAAACCTTCGGCACGTAAAAAGATGCGAAACTTGTGTTTCGGGCCTGAATGCACTATTTTAGGATACCGAAGTTGCAAATATGGATTCACAACGAAAACATCCATTGGACTCCACTAAACCAAAAATGATATTTCACAATGGTTAGGAGCATTTCGCAAACCTTCATCATGTAAAAAGATGCGAAACTTGTGTTTTGTGCCTGAATGGACTATTTCGAGATACCGAAGTTGAAAATATGGTTTCGCAACGAAAACATCCATTCTACTCCATTAAACCCAAAATGATGTTTCGCAGTGGTTAGGAGCATTTCGCAAACCTTCGGCATGTAAAAAGATGCGAAACTTTTGCTTTGTGCCTGAATGGACTATTTCGGGATACCGAAGTTGCAAATATGGTTTCGCAACGAAAACATCCATTCTACTCCATTAAACCCAAAATGATGTTTCGCAGTGGTTAGGAGCATTTCGCAAACCTTCGGCACATAATAAGATGCGGGCCTGAATGCACTATTTTGGGATACCGAAGTTGCAAATATGGTTTCGCAACGAAAACATCCATTCTACTCCATTAAACCCAAAATGATGTTTCGCAGTGGTTAGGAGCATTTCGCAAACCTTCGGCATGTAAAAAGATGCGAAACTTTTGCTTTGTGCCCGAATGGACTATTTCGGGATACCGAAGTTGCGAATATGGTTTCGCAACGAAAACATCCATTCTACTCCTTTAAACCCAAAATGATGTTTCGCAGTGGTTGGGAGCATTTCGCAAACCTTCGGCATGTAAAAAGATGCGAAACTTTTGTTTTGTGCCTGAATGGACTATTTCGGGATACCGAAGTTGCGAATATGGTTTCGCAACGAAAACATCCATTCTACTCCATTAAACCCAAAATGATGTTTCGCAGTGGTTGGGAGCATTTCGCAAACCTTCGGCATGTAAAAAGATGCGAAACTTTTGTTTTGTGCCTGAATGGACTATTTCGGGATACCGAAGTTGCGAATATGGTTTCGCAACGAAAACATACATTCTACTCCACTAAACCCAAAATGATGTTTCGCAGTGGTTAGGAGCATTTCACAAACCTTCGGCATGTAAAAAGATGCGAAACTTTTGTTTTGTGCCTGAATGGACTATTTCGGGATACCGAAGTTGCAAATATGGTTTCGCAACGAAAACATCCATTCTACTCCATTAAACCCAAAATGATGTTTCGCAGTGGTTAGGAGCATTTCGCAAACCTTCGGCATGTAAAAAGATGCGAAACTTTAGTTTTGTGCCTGAATGGTCTATTTCGGGATACCGAAGTTGCAAATATGGTTTCGCAACGAAAACATCCATTCTACTCCATTAAACCCAAAATGATGTTTCGCAGTGGTTGGGAGCATTTCGCAAAACTTTCGGCACGTAAAAAGATGGAAAACTTGTGTTTCGGGCCTGAATGCACCATTTCGGGGTGCCGAAGTTGCGAATATGGTTTCGCAACGAAAACATCCATTCTACTCCATGAAACCCAAAATGATGTTTCGCAGTGGTTGGCAGCATTTCGCAAAACATTCGGCGCGTAAATACAAGGGAAACTTGTGTTTCGGGCCTGAATGCACCATTTCGGGGTACCGAAGTTGCGAATTTGGTTTCGCAACGAAAACATCCATTCTACTCCATTAAACCCAAAATGATGTTTCGCAGTGGTTAGGAGCATTTCGCAAACCTTCGGCATCTAAAAAGATGCGAAACTTTTGTTTTGTGCCTGAATGCACTATTTCAGGATACCGAAGTTGCAAATATGGTTTCGCAACGAAAACATCAATTCTACTCCATTAAACCCAAAATGATGTTTCGCAGTGGTTAGGAGCATTTCGCAAACCTTCGGCATCTAAAAAGATGCGAAACTTTTGTTTTGTGCCTGAATGGACTATTTCGGGATACCGAAGTTGCAAATATGGTTTCGCAACGAAAACATCCATTCTACTCCATTAAACACAAAATGATGTTTCGCAGTGGTTGGGAGCATTTCGCAAAACTTTCGGCACGTAAAAAGATGGAAAACTTGTGTTTCGGGCCTGAATGCACCATTTCGGGGTACCGAAGTTGCGAATATGGTTTCACAACGAAAACATCCATTCTACTCCATTAAACCCAAAGTGATGTTTTGCAGTGGTTGGGAGCATTTCGCAAACCTTCGGCACGTAAAAAGATGCGAAACTTGTGTTTCGGGTCTGAATGCACTATTTCGGGATACCGAAGTTGCAAATATGGTTTCGCAACGAAAACATCCATTCTACTCCATTAAACCCAAAATGATGTTTCGCAGTGGTTGGGAGCATTTCGCAAAACATTCGGCGCGTAAATACAAGGGAAACTTGTGTTTCGGGCCTGAATGCACCATTTCGGGGTACCGAAGTTGCGAATTTGGTTTCGCAACGAAAACATCCATTCTACTCCATTAAACCCAAAATGATGTTTTGGAGTGGTTCGGAGCATTTCGCAAATCTTCGGCACGTAAAAAGATGCGAAACTTGTATTTCGGGCCTGAATGCACTATTTCAGGATACCGAAGTTGCAAATATGGATTCACAACGAAAACATCCATTCGACTCCACTAAACCAAAAATGATGTTTCATAGTGGTTAGGAGCATTTCGCAAACCTTCGTCATGAAAAAGATGCGAAATTTGTGTTTTGTGCCTGAATAAACTATTTCGGGATACCGAAGTTGCAAATATGGTTTCGCAACGAAAACATCCATTCTACTCCATTAAACCCAAAATGATGTTTCGCAGTGGTTCGGAGCATTTCGCAAACCTTCGGCATCTAAAAAGATGCGAAACTTTTGTTTTGTGCCTGAATGGACTATTTCGGGATACCGAAGTTGCAAATATGGTTTCGCAACGAAAACATCCATTCTACTCCATTAAACCCAAAATGATGTTTCGCAGTGGTTGGGAGCATTTCGCAAACCTTCGGCATCTAAAAAGATGCGAAACTTTTGTTTTGTGCCTGAATGGACTATTTCGGGATACCGACGTTGCGAATATGGTTTCGCAACGAAAACATCAATTCTACTCCATTAAACCCAAAATGATGTTTCGCAGTGGTTAGGAGCATTTCGCAAACCTTCGGCATCTAAAAAGATGCGAAACTTTTGTTTTGTGCCTGAATGCACTATTTCAGGATACCGAAGTTGCAAATATGGTTTCGCAACGAAAACATCCATTCTACTCCATTAAACCCAAAATGATGTTTCGCAATGGTTAGGAGCATTTCGCAAACCTTCGGCATCTAAAAAGATGCGAAACTTTTGTTTTGTGCCTGAATGGACTATTTCGGGATACCGAAGTTGCAAATATGGTTTCGCAACGAAAATATCCATTCTACTCCATTAAACCCAAAATGATGTTTCGCAGTGGTTGGGAGCATTTCGCAAAACTTTCGGCACGTAAAAAGATGGAAAACTTGTGTTTCGGGCCTGAATGCACCATTTCGGGGTACCGAAGTTGCGAATATGGTTTCACAACGAAAACATCCATTCTACTCCATTAAACCCAAAGTGATGTTTTGCAGTGGTTGGGAGCATTTCGCAAACCTTCGGCACGTAAAAAGATGCGAAACTTGTGTTTCGGGTCTGAATGCACTATTTCGGGATACCGAAGTTGCAAATATGGTTTCGCAACGAAAACATCCATTCTACTCCATTAAACCCAAAATGATGTTTCGCAGTGGTTGGGAGCATTTCGCAAAACATTCGGCGCGTAAATACAAGGGAAACTTGTGTTTCGGGCCTGAATGCACCATTTCGGGGTACCGAAGTTGCGAATTTGGTTTCGCAACGAAAACATCCATTCTACTCCATTAAACCCAAAATGATGTTTTGGAGTGGTTCGGAGCATTTCGCAAATCTTCGGCACGTAAAAAGATGCGAAACTTGTATTTCGGGCCTGAATGCACTATTTCAGGATACCGAAGTTGCAAATATGGATTCACAACGAAAACATCCATTCGACTCCACTAAACCAAAAATGATGTTTCATAGTGGTTAGGAGCATTTCGCAAACCTTCGTCATGAAAAAGATGCGAAATTTGTGTTTTGTGCCTGAATAAACTATTTCGGGATACCGAAGTTGCAAATATGGTTTCGCAACGAAAACATCCATTCTACTCCATTAAACCCAAAATGATGTTTCGCAGTGGTTCGGAGCATTTCGCAAACCTTCGGCATCTAAAAAGATGCGAAACTTTTGTTTTGTGCCTGAATGGACTATTTCGGGATACCGAAGTTGCAAATATGGTTTCGCAACGAAAACATCCATTCTACTCCATTAAACCCAAAATGATGTTTCGCAGTGGTTGGGAGCATTTCGCAAACCTTCGGCATCTAAAAAGATGCGAAACTTTTGTTTTGTGCCTGAATGGACTATTTCGGGATACCGACGTTGCGAATATGGTTTCGCAACGAAAACATCAATTCTACTCCATTAAACCCAAAATGATGTTTCGCAGTGGTTAGGAGCATTTCGCAAACCTTCGGCATCTAAAAAGATGCGAAACTTTTGTTTTGTGCCTGAATGCACTATTTCAGGATACCGAAGTTGCAAATATGGTTTCGCAACGAAAACATCCATTCTACTCCATTAAACCCAAAATGATGTTTCGCAGTGGTTAGGAGCATTTCGGAAACCTTCGGCATCTAAAAAGATGCGAAACTTTTGTTTTGTGCCTGAATGGACTATTTCGGGATACCGAAGTTGCAAATATGGTTTCGCAACGAAAACATCCATTCTACTCCATTAAACCCAAAATGATGTTTCGCAGTGGTTGGGAGCATTTCGCAAAACTTTCGGCACGTAAAAAGATGGAAAACTTGTGTTTCGGGCCTGAATGCACCATTTCGGGGTACCGAAGTTGCGAATATGGTTTCACAACGAAAACATCCATTCTACTCCATTAAACCCAAAGTGATGTTTTGCAGTGGTTGGGAGCATTTCGCAAACCTTCGGCACGTAAAAAGATGCGAAACTTGTGTTTCGGGTCTGAATGCACTATTACGGGATACCGAAGTTGCAAATATGGTTTCGCAACGAAAACATCCATTCTACTCCACTAAACCCAAAATGATGTTTCGCAGTGGTTGGGAGCATTTCGCAAACCTTCGGCACATAATAAGATGCGAAACTTGTGTTTCGGGCCTGAATGCACTATTTTGGGATACCGAAGTTGCAAATATGGTTTCGCAACGAAAACATCCATTCTACTCCATTAAACCCAAAATGATGTTTCGCAGTGGTTAGGAGCATTTCGCAAACCTTCGGCACGTAAAAAGATGCGAAACTTTTGTTTTGTGCCTGAATGGACTATTTCGGGATACCGAAGTTGCAAATATGGTTTCGCAACGAAAACATCCATTCTACTCCATTAAACCCAAAATGATGTTTCGCAGTGGTTGGGAGCATTTCACAAAACTTTTGGCACGTAAAAAGATGGGAAACTTGTGTTTCGGGCCTGAATGCACCATTTCGGGGTACCGAAGTTGCGAATATGGTTTCGCAACGAAAACATCCATTCTACTCCATTAAACCCAAAATGATGTTTTGGAGTGGTTCGGAGCATTTCGCAAACCTTCGGCACGTAAAAAGATGCGAAACTTGTGTTTCGGGACTGAATGCACTATTTTAGGATACCGAACTTGCAAATATGGATTCACAACGAAAACATCCATTCGACTCCACTAAACCAAAAATGATGTTTCACAATGGTTAGGAGCATTTCGCAAACCTTCGTCATGTAAAAAGATGCGAAACTTGTGTTTTGTGCCTGAATGGACTATTTCGAGATACCGAAGTTGCAAATATGGTTTCGCAACGAAAACATCCATTCTACTCCACTAAACCCAAAATGATGTTTCGCAGTGGTTGGGAGCATTTCTTAAACCTTCGGCACATAATAAGATGCGGGCCTGAATGCACTATTTTGGGATACTGAAGTTGCAAATATGGTTTCGCAACGAAAACATCCATTCTACTCCATTAAACCCAAAATGATGTTTCGCAGTGGTTAGGAGCATTTCGCAAACCTTCGGCATGTAAAAAGATGCGAAACTTTTGCTTTGTGCCTGAATGCACTATTTCGGGATACCGAAGTTGCAAATATGGTTTCGCAACGAAAACATCCATTCTACTCCATTAAACCCAAAATGATGTTTCGCAGTGGTTGGGAGCATTTCGCAAAACTTTCGGCACGTAAAAAGATGGGAAACTTGTGTTTCGGGCCTGAATGCACCATTTCGGGGTACCGAAGTTGCGAATATGGTTTCGCAACGAAAACATCCATTCTACTCCATTAAACCCAAAATGATGTTTCGCAGTGGTTGGGAGCATTTCGCAAACCTTCGGCATGTAAAACTATGCGAAACTTTTGTTTTGTGCCTGAATGGACTATTTCGGGATACCGAAGTTGCAAATATGGTTTCGCAACGAAAACATCCATTCTACTCCATTAAACCCAAAATGATGTTTCGCAGTGGTTAGGAGCATTTCGCAAACCTTCGGCATCTAAAAAGATGCAAAACTTTTGTTTTGTGCCTGAATGGACTATTTCGGGATACCGAAGTTGCAAATATGGTTTCGCAACGAAAACATCCATTCTACTCCATTAAACCCAAAATGATGTTTCGCAGTGGTTGGGAGCATTTCGCAAAACTTTCGGCACGTAAAAAGATGGAAAACTTGTGTTTCGGGCCTGAATGCACCATTTCGGGGTACCGAAGTTGCGAATATGGTTTCACAACGAAAACATCCATTCTACTCCATTAAACCCAAAATGATGTTTTGCAGTGGTTGGGAGCATTTCGCAAACCTTCGGCACGTTAAAAGATGCGAAACTTGTGTTTCGGGTCTGAATGCACTATTTCGGGATACCGAAGTTGCAAATATGGTTTCGCAACGAAAACATCCATTCTACTCCACTAAACCCAAAATGATGTTTCGCAGTGGTTGGGAGCATTTCGCAAACCTTCGGCACATAATAAGATGCGAAACTTGTGTTTCGGGCCTGAATGCACTATTTTGGGATACCGAAGTTGCAAATATGGTTTCGCAACGAAAACATCCATTCTACTCCATTAAACCCAAAATGATGTTTCGCAGTGGTTAGGAGCATTTCGCAAACCTTCGGCACGTAAAAAGATGCGAAACTTTTGTTTTGTGCCTGAATGGACTATTTCGGGATACCGAAGTTGCAAATATGGTTTCGCAACGAAAACATCCATTCTACTCCATTAAACCCAAAATGATGTTTCGCAGTGGTTGGGAGCATTTCACAAAACTTTCGGCACGTAAAAAGATGCGAAACTTTTGTTTTGTGCCTGAATGGACTATTTCGGGATACCGACGTTGCGAATATGGTTTCGCAACGAAAACATCAATTCTACTCCATTAAACCCAAAATGATGTTTCGCAGTGGTTAGGAGCATTTCGCAAACCTTCGGCATCTAAAAAGATGCGAAACTTTTGTTTTGTGCCTGAATGCACTATTTCAGGATACCGAAGTTGCAAATATGGTTTCGCAACGAAAACATCCATTCTACTCCATTAAACCCAAAATGATGTTTCGCAGTGGTTAGGAGCATTTCGCAAACCTTCGGCATCTAAAAAGATGCGAAACTTTTGTTTTGTGCCTGAATGGACTATTTCGGGATACCGAAGTTGCAAATATGGTTTCGCAACGAAAACATCCATTCTACTCCATTAAACCCAAAATGATGTTTCGCAGTGGTTGGGAGCATTTCGCAAAACTTTCGGCACGTAAAAAGATGGAAAACTTGTGTTTCGGGCCTGAATGCACCATTTCGGGGTACCGAAGTTGCGAATATGGTTTCACAACGAAAACATCCATTCTACTCCATTAAACCCAAAGTGATGTTTTGCAGTGGTTGGGAGCATTTCGCAAACCTTCGGCACGTAAAAAGATGCGAAACTTGTGTTTCGGGTCTGAATGCACTATTTCGGGATACCGAAGTTGCAAATATGGTTTCGCAACGAAAACATCCATTCTACTCCATTAAACCCAAAATGATGTTTCGCAGTGGTTGGGAGCATTTCGCAAAACATTCGGCGCGTAAATACAAGGGAAACTTGTGTTTCGGGCCTGAATGCACCATTTCGGGGTACCGAAGTTGCGAATTTGGTTTCGCAACGAAAACATCCATTCTACTCCATTAAACCCAAAATGATGTTTTGGAGTGGTTCGGAGCATTTCGCAAATCTTCGGCACGTAAAAAGATGCGAAACTTGTATTTCGGGCCTGAATGCACTATTTCAGGATACCGAAGTTGCAAATATGGATTCACAACGAAAACATCCATTCGACTCCACTAAACCAAAAATGATGTTTCATAGTGGTTAGGAGCATTTCGCAAACCTTCGTCATGAAAAAGATGCGAAATTTGTGTTTTGTGCCTGAATAAACTATTTCGGGATACCGAAGTTGCAAATATGGTTTCGCAACGAAAACATCCATTCTACTCCATTAAACCCAAAATGATGTTTCGCAGTGGTTCGGAGCATTTCGCAAACCTTCGGCATCTAAAAAGATGCGAAACTTTTGTTTTGTGCCTGAATGGACTATTTCGGGATACCGAAGTTGCAAATATGGTTTCGCAACGAAAACATCCATTCTACTCCATTAAACCCAAAATGATGTTTCGCAGTGGTTGGGAGCATTTCGCAAACCTTCGGCATCTAAAAAGATGCGAAACTTTTGTTTTGTGCCTGAATGGACTATTTCGGGATACCGACGTTGCGAATATGGTTTCGCAACGAAAACATCAATTCTACTCCATTAAACCCAAAATGATGTTTCGCAGTGGTTAGGAGCATTTCGCAAACCTTCGGCATCTAAAAAGATGCGAAACTTTTGTTTTGTGCCTGAATGCACTATTTCAGGATACCGAAGTTGCAAATATGGTTTCGCAACGAAAACATCCATTCTACTCCATTAAACCCAAAATGATGTTTCGCAGTGGTTAGGAGCATTTCGCAAACCTTCGGCATCTAAAAAGATGCGAAACTTTTGTTTTGTGCCTGAATGGACTATTTCGGGATACCGAAGTTGCAAATATGGTTTCGCAACGAAAACATCCATTCTACTCCATTAAACCCAAAATGATGTTTCGCAGTGGTTGGGAGCATTTCGCAAAACTTTCGGCACGTAAAAAGATGGAAAACTTGTGTTTCGGGCCTGAATGCACCATTTCGGGGTACCGAAGTTGCGAATATGGTTTCACAACGAAAACATCCATTCTACTCCATTAAACCCAAAGTGATGTTTTGCAGTGGTTGGGAGCATTTCGCAAACCTTCGGCACGTAAAAAGATGCGAAACTTGTGTTTCGGGTCTGAATGCACTATTACGGGATACCGAAGTTGCAAATATGGTTTCGCAACGAAAACATCCATTCTACTCCACTAAACCCAAAATGATGTTTCGCAGTGGTTGGGAGCATTTCGCAAACCTTCGGCACATAATAAGATGCGAAACTTGTGTTTCGGGCCTGAATGCACTATTTTGGGATACCGAAGTTGCAAATATGGTTTCGCAACGAAAACATCCATTCTACTCCATTAAACCCAAAATGATGTTTCGCAGTGGTTAGGAGCATTTCGCAAACCTTCGGCACGTAAAAAGATGCGAAACTTTTGTTTTGTGCCTGAATGGACTATTTCGGGATACCGAAGTTGCAAATATGGTTTCGCAACGAAAACATCCATTCTACTCCATTAAACCCAAAATGATGTTTCGCAGTGGTTGGGAGCATTTCACAAAACTTTCGGCACGTAAAAAGATGCGAAACTTTTGTTTTGTGCCTGAATGGACTATTTCGGGATACCGACGTTGCGAATATGGTTTCGCAACGAAAACATCAATTCTACTCCATTAAACCCAAAATGATGTTTCGCAGTGGTTAGGAGCATTTCGCAAACCTTCGGCATCTAAAAAGATGCGAAACTTTTGTTTTGTGCCTGAATGCACTATTTCAGGATACCGAAGTTGCAAATATGGTTTCGCAACGAAAACATCCATTCTACTCCATTAAACCCAAAATGATGTTTCGCAGTGGTTAGGAGCATTTCGCAAACCTTCGGCATCTAAAAAGATGCGAAACTTTTGTTTTGTGCCTGAATGGACTATTTCGGGATACCGAAGTTGCAAATATGGTTTCGCAACGAAAACATCCATTCTACTCCATTAAACCCAAAATGATGTTTCGCAGTGGTTGGGAGCATTTCGCAAAACTTTCGGCACGTAAAAAGATGGAAAACTTGTGTTTCGGGCCTGAATGCACCATTTCGGGGTACCGAAGTTGCGAATATGGTTTCACAACGAAAACATCCATTCTACTCCATTAAACCCAAAGTGATGTTTTGCAGTGGTTGGGAGCATTTCGCAAACCTTCGGCACGTAAAAAGATGCGAAACTTGTGTTTCGGGTCTGAATGCACTATTTCGGGATACCGAAGTTGCAAATATGGTTTCGCAACGAAAACATCCATTCTACTCCATTAAACCCAAAATGATGTTTCGCAGTGGTTGGGAGCATTTCGCAAAACATTCGGCGCGTAAATACAAGGGAAACTTGTGTTTCGGGCCTGAATGCACCATTTCGGGGTACCGAAGTTGCGAATTTGGTTTCGCAACGAAAACATCCATTCTACTCCATTAAACCCAAAATGATGTTTTGGAGTGGTTCGGAGCATTTCGCAAATCTTCGGCACGTAAAAAGATGCGAAACTTGTATTTCGGGCCTGAATGCACTATTTCAGGATACCGAAGTTGCAAATATGGATTCACAACGAAAACATCCATTCGACTCCACTAAACCAAAAATGATGTTTCATAGTGGTTAGGAGCATTTCGCAAACCTTCGTCATGAAAAAGATGCGAAATTTGTGTTTTGTGCCTGAATAAACTATTTCGGGATACCGAAGTTGCAAATATGGTTTCGCAACGAAAACATCCATTCTACTCCATTAAACCCAAAATGATGTTTCGCAGTGGTTCGGAGCATTTCGCAAACCTTCGGCATCTAAAAAGATGCGAAACTTTTGTTTTGTGCCTGAATGGACTATTTCGGGATACCGAAGTTGCAAATATGGTTTCGCAACGAAAACATCCATTCTACTCCATTAAACCCAAAATGATGTTTCGCAGTGGTTGGGAGCATTTCGCAAACCTTCGGCATCTAAAAAGATGCGAAACTTTTGTTTTGTGCCTGAATGGACTATTTCGGGATACCGACGTTGCGAATATGGTTTCGCAACGAAAACATCAATTCTACTCCATTAAACCCAAAATGATGTTTCGCAGTGGTTAGGAGCATTTCGCAAACCTTCGGCATCTAAAAAGATGCGAAACTTTTGTTTTGTGCCTGAATGCACTATTTCAGGATACCGAAGTTGCAAATATGGTTTCGCAACGAAAACATCCATTCTACTCCATTAAACCCAAAATGATGTTTCGCAGTGGTTAGGAGCATTTCGCAAACCTTCGGCATCTAAAAAGATGCGAAACTTTTGTTTTGTGCCTGAATGGACTATTTCGGGATACCGAAGTTGCAAATATGGTTTCGCAACGAAAACATCCATTCTACTCCATTAAACCCAAAATGATGTTTCGCAGTGGTTGGGAGCATTTCGCAAAACTTTCGGCACGTAAAAAGATGGAAAACTTGTGTTTCGGGCCTGAATGCACCATTTCGGGGTACCGAAGTTGCGAATATGGTTTCACAACGAAAACATCCATTCTACTCCATTAAACCCAAAGTGATGTTTTGCAGTGGTTGGGAGCATTTCGCAAACCTTCGGCACGTAAAAAGATGCGAAACTTGTGTTTCGGGTCTGAATGCACTATTACGGGATACCGAAGTTGCAAATATGGTTTCGCAACGAAAACATCCATTCTACTCCACTAAACCCAAAATGATGTTTCGCAGTGGTTGGGAGCATTTCGCAAACCTTCGGCACATAATAAGATGCGAAACTTGTGTTTCGGGCCTGAATGCACTATTTTGGGATACCGAAGTTGCAAATATGGTTTCGCAACGAAAACATCCATTCTACTCCATTAAACCCAAAATGATGTGTCGCAGTGGTTAGGAGCATTTCGCAAACCTTCGGCACGTAAAAAGATGCGAAACTTTTGTTTTGTGCCTGAATGGACTATTTCGGGATACCGAAGTTGCAAATATGGTTTCGCAACGAAAACATCCATTCTACTCCATTAAACCCAAAATGATGTTTCGCAGTGGTTGGGAGCATTTCACAAAACTTTTGGCACGTAAAAAGATGGGAAACTTGTGTTTCGGGCCTGAATGCACCATTTCGGGGTACCGAAGTTGCGAATATGGTTTCGCAACGAAAACATCCATTCTACTCCATTAAACCCAAAATGATGTTTTGGAGTGGTTCGGAGCATTTCGCAAACCTTCGGCACGTAAAAAGATGCGAAACTTGTGTTTCGGGACTGAATGCACTATTTTAGGATACCGAACTTGCAAATATGGATTCACAACGAAAACATCCATTCGACTCCACTAAACCAAAAATGATGTTTCACAATGGTTAGGAGCATTTCGCAAACCTTCGTCATGTAAAAAGATGCGAAACTTGTGTTTTGTGCCTGAATGGACTATTTCGAGATACCGAAGTTGCAAATATGGTTTCGCAACGAAAACATCCATTCTACTCCACTAAACCCAAAATGATGTTTCGCAGTGGTTGGGAGCATTTCTTAAACCTTCGGCACATAATAAGATGCGGGCCTGAATGCACTATTTTGGGATACTGAAGTTGCAAATATGGTTTCGCAACGAAAACATCCATTCTACTCCATTAAACCCAAAATGATGTTTCGCAGTGGTTAGGAGCATTTCGCAAACCTTCGGCATGTAAAAAGATGCGAAACTTTTGCTTTGTGCCTGAATGCACTATTTCGGGATACCGAAGTTGCAAATATGGTTTCGCAACGAAAACATCCATTCTACTCCATTAAACCCAAAATGATGTTTCGCAGTGGTTGGGAGCATTTCGCAAAACTTTCGGCACGTAAAAAGATGGGAAACTTGTGTTTCGGGCCTGAATGCACCATTTCGGGGTACCGAAGTTGCGAATATGGTTTCGCAACGAAAACATCCATTCTACTCCATTAAACCCAAAATGATGTTTCGCAGTGGTTGGGAGCATTTCGCAAACCTTCGGCATGTAAAACTATGCGAAACTTTTGTTTTGTGCCTGAATGGACTATTTCGGGATACCGAAGTTGCAAATATGGTTTCGCAACGAAAACATCCATTCTACTCCATTAAACCCAAAATGATGTTTCGCAGTGGTTAGGAGCATTTCGCAAACCTTCGGCATCTAAAAAGATGCAAAACTTTTGTTTTGTGCCTGAATGGACTATTTCGGGATACCGAAGTTGCAAATATGGTTTCGCAACGAAAACATCCATTCTACTCCATTAAACCCAAAATGATGTTTCGCAGTGGTTGGGAGCATTTCGCAAAACTTTCGGCACGTAAAAAGATGGAAAACTTGTGTTTCGGGCCTGAATGCACCATTTCGGGGTACCGAAGTTGCGAATATGGTTTCACAACGAAAACATCCATTCTACTCCATTAAACCCAAAATGATGTTTTGCAGTGGTTGGGAGCATTTCGCAAACCTTCGGCACGTAAAAAGATGCGAAACTTGTGTTTCGGGCCTGAATGCACTATTTTGGGATACCGAAGTTGCAAATATGGTTTCGCAACGAAAACATCCATTCTACTCCATTAAACCCAAAATGATGTGTCGCAGTGGTTAGGAGCATTTCGCAAACCTTCGGCACGTAAAAAGATGCGAAACTTTTGTTTTGTGCCTGAATGGACTATTTCGGGATACCGAAGTTGCAAATATGGTTTCGCAACGAAAACATCCATTCTACTCCATTAAACCCAAAATGATGTTTCGCAGTGGTTGGGAGCATTTCACAAAACTTTTGGCACGTAAAAAGATGGGAAACTTGTGTTTCGGGCCTGAATGCACCATTTCGGGGTACCGAAGTTGCGAATATGGTTTCGCAACGAAAACATCCATTCTACTCCATTAAACCCAAAATGATGTTTTGGAGTGGTTCGGAGCATTTCGCAAACCTTCGGCACGTAAAAAGATGCGAAACTTGTGTTTCGGGACTGAATGCACTATTTTAGGATACCGAACTTGCAAATATGGATTCACAACGAAAACATCCATTCGACTCCACTAAACCAAAAATGATGTTTCACAATGGTTAGGAGCATTTCGCAAACCTTCGTCATGTAAAAAGATGCGAAACTTGTGTTTTGTGCCTGAATGGACTATTTCGAGATACCGAAGTTGCAAATATGGTTTCGCAACGAAAACATCCATTCTACTCCACTAAACCCAAAATGATGTTTCGCAGTGGTTGGGAGCATTTCTTAAACCTTCGGCACATAATAAGATGCGGGCCTGAATGCACTATTTTGGGATACTGAAGTTGCAAATATGGTTTCGCAACGAAAACATCCATTCTACTCCATTAAACCCAAAATGATGTTTCGCAGTGGTTAGGAGCATTTCGCAAACCTTCGGCATGTAAAAAGATGCGAAACTTTTGCTTTGTGCCTGAATGCACTATTTCGGGATACCGAAGTTGCAAATATGGTTTCGCAACGAAAACATCCATTCTACTCCATTAAACCCAAAATGATGTTTCGCAGTGGTTGGGAGCATTTCGCAAAACTTTCGGCACGTAAAAAGATGGGAAACTTGTGTTTCGGGCCTGAATGCACCATTTCGGGGTACCGAAGTTGCGAATATGGTTTCGCAACGAAAACATCCATTCTACTCCATTAAACCCAAAATGATGTTTCGCAGTGGTTGGGAGCATTTCGCAAACCTTCGGCATGTAAAACTATGCGAAACTTTTGTTTTGTGCCTGAATGGACTATTTCGGGATACCGAAGTTGCAAATATGGTTTCGCAACGAAAACATCCATTCTACTCCATTAAACCCAAAATGATGTTTCGCAGTGGTTAGGAGCATTTCGCAAACCTTCGGCATCTAAAAAGATGCAAAACTTTTGTTTTGTGCCTGAATGGACTATTTCGGGATACCGAAGTTGCAAATATGGTTTCGCAACGAAAACATCCATTCTACTCCATTAAACCCAAAATGATGTTTCGCAGTGGTTGGGAGCATTTCGCAAAACTTTCGGCACGTAAAAAGATGGAAAACTTGTGTTTCGGGCCTGAATGCACCATTTCGGGGTACCGAAGTTGCGAATATGGTTTCACAACGAAAACATCCATTCTACTCCATTAAACCCAAAATGATGTTTTGCAGTGGTTGGGAGCATTTCGCAAACCTTCGGCACGTAAAAAGATGCGAAACTTGTGTTTCGGGTCTGAATGCACTATTTCGGGATACCGAAGTTGCAAATATGGTTTCGCAACGAAAACATCCATTCTACTCCACTAAACCCAAAATGATGTTTCGCAGTGGTTGGGAGCATTTCGCAAACCTTCGGCACATAATAAGATGCGAAACTTGTGTTTCGGGCCTGAATGCACTATTTTGGGATACCGAAGTTGCAAATATGGTTTCGCAACGAAAACATCCATTCTACTCCATTAAACCCAAAATGATGTTTCGCAGTGGTTAGGAGCATTTCGCAAACCTTCGGCACGTAAAAAGATGCGAAACTTTTGTTTTGTGCCTGAATGGACTATTTCGGGATACCGAAGTTGCAAATATGGTTTCGCAACGAAAACATCCATTCTACTCCATTAAACCCAAAATGATGTTTCGCAGTGGTTGGGAGCATTTCACAAAACTTTCGGCACGTAAAAAGATGGGAAACTTGTGTTTCGGGCCTGAATGCACCATTTCGGGGTACCGAAGTTGCGAATATGGTTTCGCAACGAAAACATCCATTCTACTCCATTAAACCCAAAATGATGTTTTGGAGTGGTTCGGAGCATTTCGCAAACCTTCGGCACGTAAAAAGATGCGAAACTTGTGTTTCGGGACTGAATGCACTATTTTAGGATACCGAACTTGCAAATATGGATTCACAACGAAAACATCCATTCGACTCCACTAAACCAAAAATGATGTTTCACAATGGTTAGGAGCATTTCGCAAACCTTCGTCATGTAAAAAGATGCGAAACTTGTGTTTTGTGCCTGAATGGACTATTTCGAGATACCGAAGTTGCAAATATGGTTTCGCAACGAAAACATCCATTCTACTCCACTAAACCCAAAATGATGTTTCGCAGTGGTTGGGAGCATTTCTTAAACCTTCGGCACATAATAAGATGCGGGCCTGAATGCACTATTTTGGGATACTGAAGTTGCAAATATGGTTTCGCAACGAAAACATCCATTCTACTCCATTAAACCCAAAATGATGTTTCGCAGTGGTTAGGAGCATTTCGCAAACCTTCGGCATGTAAAAAGATGCGAAACTTTTGCTTTGTGCCTGAATGCACTATTTCGGGATACCGAAGTTGCAAATATGGTTTCGCAACGAAAACATCCATTCTACTCCATTAAACCCAAAATGATGTTTCGCAGTGGTTGGGAGCATTTCGCAAAACTTTCGGCACGTAAAAAGATGGGAAACTTGTGTTTCGGGCCTGAATGCACCATTTCGGGGTACCGAAGTTGCGAATATGGTTTCGCAACGAAAACATCCATTCTACTCCATTAAACCCAAAATGATGTTTCGCAGTGGTTGGGAGCATTTCGCAAACCTTCGGCATGTAAAACTATGCGAAACTTTTGTTTTGTGCCTGAATGGACTATTTCGGGATACCGCAGTTGCAAATATGGTTTCGCAACGAAAACATCCATTCTACTCCATTAAACCCAAAATGATGTTTCGCAGTGGTTAGGAGCATTTCGCAAACCTTCGGCATCTAAAAAGATGCAAAACTTTTGTTTTGTGCCTGAATGGACTATTTCGGGATACCGAAGTTGGAAATATGGTTTCGCAACGAAAACATCCATTCTACTCCATTAAACCCAAAATGATGTTTCGCAGTGGTTGGGAGCATTTCGCAAAACTTTCGGCACGTAAAAAGATGGAAAACTTGTGTTTCGGGCCTGAATGCACCATTTCGGGGTACCGAAGTTGCGAATATGGTTTCACAACGAAAACATCCATTCTACTCCATTAAACCCAAAATGATGTTTTGCAGTGGTTGGGAGCATTTCGCAAACCTTCGGCACGTAAAAAGATGCGAAACTTGTGTTTCGGGTCTGAATGCACTATTTCGGGATACCGAAGTTGCAAATATGGTTTCGCATCGAAAACATCCATTCTACTCCACTAAACCCAAAATGATGTTTCGCAGTGGTTGGGAGCATTTCGCAAACCTTCGGCACATAATAAGATGCGAAACTTGTGTTTCGGGCCTGAATGCACTATTTTGGGATACCGAAGTTGCAAATATGGTTTCGCAACGAAAACATCCATTCTACTCCATTAAACCCAAAATGATGTTTCGCAGTGGTTAGGAGCATTTCGCAAACCTTCGGCACGTAAAAAGATGCGAAACTTTTGTTTTGTGCCTGAATGGACTATTTCGGGATACCGAAGTTGCAAATATGGTTTCGCAACGAAAACATCCATTCTACTCCATTAAACCCAAAATGATGTTTCGCAGTGGTTGGGAGCATTTCACAAAACTTTCGGCACGTAAAAAGATGGGAAACTTGTGTTTCGGGCCTGAATGCACCATTTCGGGGTACCGAAGTTGCGAATATGGTTTCGCAACGAAAACATCCATTCTACTCCATTAAACCCAAAATGATGTTTTGGAGTGGTTCGGAGCATTTCGCAAACCTTCGGCACGTAAAAAGATGCGAAACTTGTGTTTCGGGCCTGAATGCACTATTTTAGGATACCGAACTTGCAAATATGGATTCACAACGAAAACATCCATTCGACTCCACTAAACCAAAAATGATGTTTCACAATGGTTAGGAGCATTTCGCAAACCTTCGTCATGTAAAAAGATGCGAAACTTGTGTTTTGTGCCTGAATGCACCATTTCGGGGTACCGAAGTTGCGAATATGGTTTCACAACGAAAACATCCATTCTACTCCATTAAACCCAAAATGATGTTTTGCAGTGGTTGGGAGCATTTCGCAAACCTTCGTCATGTAAAAAGATGCGAAACTTGTGTTTCGGGTCTGAATGCACTATTTCGGGATACCGAAGTTGCAAATATGGTTTCGCAACGAAAACATCCATTCTACTCCACTAAACCCAAAATGATGTTTCGCAGTGGTTGGGAGCATTTCGCAAACCTTCGGCACATAATAAGATGCGAAACTTGTGTTTCGGGCCTGAATGCACTATTTTGGGATACCGAAGTTGCAAATATGGTTTCGCAACGAAAACATCCATTCTACTCCATTAAACCCAAAATGATGTTTCGCAGTGGTTAGGAGCATTTCGCAAACCTTCGGCACGTAAAAAGATGCGAAACTTTTGTTTTGTGCCTGAATGGACTATTTCGGGATACCGAAGTTGCAAATATGGTTTCGCAACGAAAACATCCATTCTACTCCATTAAACCCAAAATGATGTTTCGCAGTGGTTGGGAGCATTTCACAAAACTTTTGGCACGTAAAAAGATGGGAAACTTGTGTTTCGGGCCTGAATGCACCATTTCGGGGTACCGAAGTTGCGAATATGGTTTCGCAACGAAAACATCCATTCTACTCCATTAAACCCAAAATGATGTTTTGGAGTGGTTCGGAGCATTTCGCAAACCTTCGGCACGTAAAAAGATGCGAAACTTGTGTTTCGGGACTGAATGCACTATTTTAGGATACCGAACTTGCAAATATGGATTCACAACGAAAACATCCATTCGACTCCACTAAACCAAAAATGATGTTTCACAATGGTTAGGAGCATTTCGCAAACCTTCGTCATGTAAAAAGATGCGAAACTTGTGTTTTGTGCCTGAATGGACTATTTCGAGATACCGAAGTTGCAAATATGGTTTCGCAACGAAAACATCCATTCTACTCCACTAAACCCAAAATGATGTTTCGCAGTGGTTGGGAGCATTTCGCAAACCTTCGGCACATAATAAGATGCGGGCCTGAATGCACTATTTTGGGATACTGAAGTTGCAAATATGGTTTCGCAACGAAAACATCCATTCTACTCCATTAAACCCAAAATGATGTTTCGCAGTGGTTAGGAGCATTTCGCAAACCTTCGGCATGTAAAAAGATGCGAAACTTTTGCTTTGTGCCTGAATGGACTATTTCGGGATACCGAAGTTGCAAATATGGTTTCGCAACGAAAACATCCATTCTACTCCATTAAACCCAAAATGATGTTTCGCAGTGGTTGGGAGCATTTCGCAAAACTTTCGGCATGTAAAAAGATGGGAAACTTGTGTTTCGGGCCTGAATGCACCATTTCGGGGTACCGAAGTTGCGAATATGGTTTCGCAACGAAAACATCCATTCTACTCCATTAAACCCAAAATGATGTTTCGCAGTGGTTGGGAGCATTTCGCAAACCTTCGGCATGTAAAACTATGCGAAACTTTTGTTTTGTGCCTGAATGGACTATTTCGGGATACCGAAGTTGCAAATATGGTTTCGCAACGAAAACATCCATTCTACTCCATTAAACCCAAAATGATGTTTCGCACTGGTTAGGAGCATTTCGCAAACCTTCGGCATCTAAAAAGATGCGAAACTTTTGTTTTGTGCCTGAATGGACTATTTCGGGATACCGAAGTTGCAAATATGGTTTCGCAACGAAAACATCCATTCTACTCCATTAAACCCAAAATGATGTTTCGCAGTGGTTGGGAGCATTTCGCAAAACTTTCGGCACGTAAAAAGATGGAAAACTTGTGTTTCGGGCCTGAATGCACCATTTCGGGGTACCGAAGTTGCGAATATGGTTTCACAACGAAAACATCCATTCTACTCCATTAAACCCAAAATGATGTTTTGCAGTGGTTGGGAGCATTTCGCAAACCTTCGGCACGTAAAAAGATGCGAAACTTGTGTTTCGGGTCTGAATGCACTATTTCGGGATACCGAAGTTGCAAATATGGTTTCGCAACGAAAACATCCATTCTACTCCACTAAACCCAAAATGATGTTTCGCAGTGGTTGGGAGCATTTCGCAAACCTTCGGCACATAATAAGATGCGAAACTTGTGTTTCGGGCCTGAATGCACTATTTTGGGATACCGAAGTTGCAAATATGGTTTCGCAACGAAAACATCCATTCTACTCCATTAAACCCAAAATGATGTTTCGCAGTGGTTAGGAGCATTTCGCAAACCTTCGGCACGTAAAAAGATGCGAAACTTTTGTTTTGTGCCTGAATGGACTATTTCGGGATACCGAAGTTGCAAATATGGTTTCGCAACGAAAACATCCATTCTACTCCATTAAACCCAAAATGATGTTTCGCAGTGGTTGGGAGCATTTCACAAAACTTTCGGCACGTAAAAAGATGGGAAACTTGTGTTTCGGGCCTGAATGCACCATTTCGGGGTACCGAAGTTGCGAATATGGTTTCGCAACGAAAACATCCATTCTACTCCATTAAACCCAAAATGATGTTTTGGAGTGGTTCGGAGCATTTCGCAAACCTTCGGCACGTAAAAAGATGCGAAACTTGTGTTTCGGGCCTGAATGCACTATTTTAGGATACCGAACTTGCAAATATGGATTCACAACGAAAACATCCATTCGACTCCACTAAACCAAAAATGATGTTTCACAATGGTTAGGAGCATTTCGCAAACCTTCGTCATGTAAAAAGATGCGAAACTTGTGTTTTGTGCCTGAATGCACCATTTCGGGGTACCGAAGTTGCGAATATGGTTTCACAATGAAAACATCCATTCTACTCCATTAAACCCAAAATGATGTTTTGCAGTGGTTGGGAGCATTTCGCAAACCTTCGTCAAGTAAAAAGATGCGAAACTTGTGTTTCGGGTCTGAATGCACTATTTCGTGATACCGAAGTTGCAAATATGGTTTCGCAACGAAAACATCCATTCTACTCCACTAAACCCAAAATGATGTTTCGCAGTGGTTGGGAGCATTTCGCAAACCTTCGGCACATAATAAAATGCGAAACTTGTGTTTCGGGCCTGAATGCACTATTTTGGGATACCGAAGTTGCAAATATGGTTTCGCAACGAAAACATCCATTCTACTCCATTAAACCCAAAATGATGTTTCGCAGTGGTTAGGAGCATTTCGCAAACCTTCGGCACGTAAAAAGATGCGAAACTTTTGTTTTGTGCCTGAATGGACTATTTCGGGATACCGAAGTTGCAAATATGGTTTCGCAACGAAAACATCCATTCTACTCCATTAAACCCAAAATGATGTTTCGCAGTGGTTGGGAGCATTTCGCAAAACTTTCGGCACGTAAAAAGATGGAAAACTTGTGTTTCGGGCCTGAATACACCATTTCGGGGTACCGAAGTTGCGAATATGGTTTCGCAACGAAAACATCCATTCTACTCCATTAAATCCAAAATGATGTTTCGCAGTGGTTGGGAGCATTTCGAAAAACATTCGGCGCGTAAATACAAGGGAAACTTGTGTTTCGGGCCTGAATGCACCATTTCGGGGTACCGAAGTTGCGAATTTGTTTCGCAACGAAAACATCCATTCTACTCCATTAAACCCAAAATGATGTTTTGGAGTGGTTCGGAGCATTTCGCAAACCTTCGGCACGTAAAAAGATGCGAAACTTGTATTTCGGGCCTGAATGCACTATTTCAGGATACCGAAGTTGCAAATATGGATTCACAACGAAAACATCCATTCGACTCCACTAAACCAAAAATGATGTTTCATAGTGGTTAGGAGCATTTCGCAAACCTTCGTCATGAAAAAGATGCGAAATTTGTGTTTTGTGCCAGAATAAACTATTTCGGGATACCGAAGTTGCAAATATGGTTTCGCAACGAAAACATCCATTCTACTCCATTAAACCCAAAATGATGTTTCGCAGTGGTTCGGAGCATTTCGCAAACCTTCGGCATCTAAAAAGATGTGAAACTTTTGTTTTGTGCCTGAATGGACTATTTCGGGATACCGAAGTTGCAAATATGGTTTCGCAACGAAAACATCCATTCTACTCCATTAAACCCAAAATGATGTTTCGCAGTGGTTGGGAGCATTTCGCAAACCTTCGGCATCTAAAAAGATGCGAAACTTTTGTTTTGTGCCTGAATGGACTATTTCGGGATACCGACGTTGCGAATATGGTTTCGCAACGAAAACATCCATTCTACTCCATTAAACCCAAAATGATGTTTCGTAGTGGTTAGGAGCATTTCGCAAACCTTCGGCATGTAAAAAGATGCGAGAATTTTGTTTTGTGCCTGAATGGACTATTTCGGGATACCGAAGTTGCGAATATGGTTTCGCAACGAAAACATCCATTCTACTCCATTAAACCCAAACTGATGTTTCGCATTGGTTAGGAGTATTTCGCAAACCTTCGGCATCTAAAAAGATGCGAAACTTTTGTTTTGTGCCTGAATGCACTATTTCAGGATACCGAAGTTGCAAATATGGTTTCGCAACGAAAACATCCATTCTACTCCATTAAACCCAAAATGATGTTTCGCAGTGGTTAGGAGCATTTCGCAAACCTTCGGCATGTAAAAAGATGCGAAACTTTAGTTTTGTGCCTGAATGGTCTATTTCGGGATACCGAAGTTGCTAATATGGTTTCGCAACGAAAACAACCATTCTACTCCATTAAACCCAAAATGATGTTTCGCAGTGGTTGGGAGCATTTCGCAAAACTTTCGGCACGTAAAAAGATGGAAAACTTGTGTTTCGGGCCTGAATGCACCATTTCGGGGTACCGAAGTTGCGAATATGGTTTCGCAACGAAAACATCCATTCTACTCCATTAAACCCAAAATGATGTTTCGCAGTGGTTGGGAGCATTTCGCAAAACATTCGGCGCGAAAATACAAGGGAAACTTGTGTTTCAGGCCTGAATGCACCATTTCGGGGTACCGAAGTTGCGAATTTGGTTTCGCAACGAAAACATCCATTCTACTCCATTAAACCCAAAATGATGTTTTGGAGCGGTTCGGAGCATTTCGCAAACCTTCGGCACGTAAAAAGATGCGAAACTTGTATTTCGGGCCTGAATGCACTATTTCAGGATACCGAAGTTGCAAATATGGATTCACAACGAAAACATCCATTCGACTCCACTAAACCAAAAATGATGTTTCTTAGTGGTTAGGAGCATTTCGCAAACCTTCGTCATGAAAAAGATGTGAAATTTGTGTTTTGTGCCTGAATAAACTATTTCGGGATACCGAAGTTGCAAGTATGGTTTCGCAACGAAAACATCCATTCTACTCCATTAAACCCAAAATGATGTTTCGCAGTGGTTCGGAGCATTTCGCAAACCTTCGGCATCTAAAAAGATGTGAAACTTTTGTTTTGTGCCTGAATGGACTATTTCAGGATACCGAAGTTGCAAATATGGTTTCGCAACGAAAACATCCATTCTACTCCATTAAACCCAAAATGATGTTTCGCAGTGGTTGGGAGCATTTCGCAAACCTTCGGCATCTAAAAAGATGCGGAACTTTTGTTTTGTGCCTGAATGGACTATTTCGGGATACCGACGTTGCGAATATGGTTTCGCAACGAAAACATCCATTCTACTCCATTAAACCCAAAATGATGTTTCGCAGTGGTTAGGAGCATTTCGCAAACCTTCGGCATGTAAAAAGATGCGAGACTTTTGTTTTGTGCCTGAATGGACTATTTCGAGATACCGAAGTTGCGAATATGGTTTCGCAACGAAAACATCCATTCTACTCCATTAAACCCAAAATGATGTTTCGCATTGGTTAGGAGTATTTCGCAAACCTTCGGCATCTAAAAAGATGCGAAACTTTTGTTTTGTGCCTGAATGCACTATTTCAGGATACCGAAGTTGCAAATATGGTTTCGCAACGAAAACATCCATTCTACTCCATTAAACCCAAAATGATGTTTCGCAGTGGTTAGGAGCATTTCGCAAACCTTCGGCATGTAAAAAGATGCGAAACTTTAGTTTTGTGCCTGAATGGTCTATTTCGGGATACCGAAGTTGCTAATATGGTTTCGCAACGAAAACATCCATTCTACTCCATTAAACCCAAAATGATGTTTCGCAGTGGTTGGGAGCATTTCGCAAAACTTTCGGCACGTAAAAAGATGGAAAACTTGTGTTTCGGGCCTGAATGCACCATTTCGGGGTACCGAAGTTGCGAATATGGTTTCGCAACGAAAACATCCATTCTACTCCATTAAACCCAAAATGATGTTTCGCAGTAGTTGGGAGCATTTCGCAAAACATTCGGCGCGTAAATACAAGGAAACTTGTGTTTCGGGCCTGAATGCACCATTTCGGGGTACCGAAGTTGCGAATTTGGTTTCGCAACGAAAACATCCATTCTACTCCATTAAACCCAAAATGATGTTTTGGAGTGGTTCGGAGCATTTCGCAAACCTTCGGCACGTAAAAAGATGCGAAACTTGTATTTCGGGCCTGAATGCACTATTTCAGGATACCGAAGTTGCAAATATGGATTCACAACGAAAACATCCATTCGACTCCACTGAACCAAAAATGATGTTTCATAGTGGTTAGGAGCATTTCGCAAACCTTCGTCATGAAAAAGATGCGAAATTTGTGTTTTGTGCCTGAATAAACTATTTCGGGATACCGAAGTTGCAAATATGGATTCGCAACGAAAACATCCATTCTACTCCATTAAACCCAAAATGATGTTTCGCAGTGGTTCGGAGCATTTCGCAAACCTTCGGCATCTAAAAAGTTGTGAAAATTTTGTTTTGTGCCTGAGTTGACTATTTCGGGATACCGAAGTTGCAAATATGGTTTCGCAACGAAAACATCCATTCTACTCCATTAAACCCAAAATGATGTTTCGCAGTGGTTGGGAGCATTTCGCAAACCTTCGGCATCTAAAAAGATGCGAAACTTTTGTTTTGTGCCTGAATGGACTATTTCGGGATACCGACGTTGCGAATATGGTTTCGCAACGAAAACATCCATTCTACTCCATTAAACCCAAAATGATGTTTCGCAGTGGTTAGGAGCATTTCGCAAACCTTCGGCATGTAAAAAGATGCGAGACTTTTGTTTTGTGCCTGAATGGACTATTTCGGGATACCGAAGTTGCGAATATGGTTTCGCAACGAAAACATCCATTCTACTCCATTAAACCCAAAATGATGTTTCGCAGTGGTTAGGAGTATTTCGCAAACCTTCGGCATCTAAAAAGATGCGAAACTTTTGTTTTGTGCCTGAATGCACTATTTCAGGATACCGAAGTTGCAAATATGGTTTCGCAACAAAAACATCCATTCTACTCCATTAAACCCAAAATGATGTTTCGCAGTGGTTAGGAGCATTTCGCAAACCTTCGGCATGTAAAAAGATGCGAAACTTTTGTTTTGTGCCTGAATGGACTATTTCGAGATACCGAAGTTGCAAATATGGTTTCTCAACGAAAACATCCATTCTACTCCATTAAACCCAAAATGATGTTTCGCAGTGGTTGGGAGCATTTCGCAAAACTTTCGGCACGTAAAAAGATGGAAAACTTGTGTTTCGGGCCTGAATGCACCATTTCGGGGTACCGAAGTTGCGAATATGGTTTCGCAACGAAAACATCCATTCTACTCCATTAAACCCAAAATGATGTTTCGCAGTAGTTGGGAGCATTTCGCAAAACATTCGGCGCGTAAATACAAGGAAACTTGTGTTTCGGGCCTGAATGCACCATTTCGGGGTACCGAAGTTGCGAATTTGGTTTCGCAACGAAAACATCCATTCTACTCCATTAAACCCAAAATGATGTTTTGGAGTGGTTCGGAGCATTTCGCAAACCTTCGGCACGTAAAAAGATGCGAAACTTGTATTTCGGGCCTGAATGCACTATTTCAGGATACCGAAGTTGCAAATATGGATTCACAACGAAAACATCCATTCGACTCCACTGAACCAAAAATGATGTTTCATAGTGGTTAGGAGCATTTCGCAAACCTTCGTCATGAAAAAGATGCGAAATTTGTGTTTTGTGCCTGAATAAACTATTTCGGGATACCGAAGTTGCAAATATGGATTCGCAACGAAAACATCCATTCTACTCCATTAAACCCAAAATGATGTTTCGCAGAGGTTCGGAGCATTTCGCAAACCTTCGGCATCTAAAAAGATGTGAAACTTTTGTTTTGTGCCTGACTGGACTATTTCGGGATACCGAAGTTGCAAATATGGTTTCGCAACGAAAACATCCATTCTACTCCATTAAACCCAAAATGATGTTTCGCAGTGGTTGGGAGCATTTCGCAAACCTTCGGCATCTAAAAAGATGCGAAACTTTTGTTTTGTGCCTGAATGGACTATTTCGGGATACCGACGTTGCGAATATGGTTTCGCAACGAAAACATCCATTCTACTCCATTAAACCCAAAATGATGTTTCGCAGTGGTTAGGAGCATTTCGCAAACCTTCGGCATGTAAAAAGATGCGAGACTTTTGTTTTGTGCCTGAATGGACTATTTCGGGATACCGAAGTTGCGAATATGGTTTCGCAACGAAAACATCCATTCTACTCCATTAAACCCAAAATGATGTTTCGCAGTGGTTAGGAGTATTTCGCAAACCTTCGGCATCTAAAAAGATGCGAAACTTTTGTTTTGTGCCTGAATGCACTATTTCAGGATACCGAAGTTGCAAATATGGTTTCGCAACAAAAACATCCATTCTACTCCATTAAACCCAAAATGATGTTTCGCAGTGGTTAGGAGCATTTCGCAAACCTTCGGCATGTAAAAAGATGCGAAACTTTTGTTTTGTGCCTGAATGGACTATTTCGAGATACCGAAGTTGCAAATATGGTTTCTCAACGAAAACATCCATTCTACTCCATTAAACCCAAAATGATGTTTCGCAGTGGTTGGGAGCATTTCGCAAAACTTTCGGCACGTAAAAAGATGGAAAACTTGTGTTTCGGGCCTGAATGCACCATTTCGGGGTACCGAAGTTGCGAATATGGTTTCGCAACGAAAACATCCATTCTACTCCATTAAACCCAAAATGATGTTTTGCAGTGGTTGGGAGCATTTCGCAAACCTTCGGCACGTAAAAAGATGCGAAACTTGTGTTTCGGGTCTGAAAGCACTATTTCGGTATACCGAAGTTGCAAATATGGTTTCGCAACGAAAACATCCATTCTACTCCATTAAACCCAAAATGATGTTTCGCAGTGGTTGGGAGCATTTCGCAAAACTTTCGGCACGTAAAAAGATGGAAAACTTGTGTTTCGGGCCTGAATGCACCATTTCGGGGTACCGAAGTTGCGAATATGGTTTCGCAACGAAAACATCCATTCTACTCCATT
Source organism: Cenchrus fungigraminus (assembly GCA_036936925.1). Classification (NCBI taxonomy): domain Eukaryota; kingdom Viridiplantae; phylum Streptophyta; class Magnoliopsida; order Poales; family Poaceae; genus Cenchrus; species Cenchrus fungigraminus. The sequence goes on from JAQONI010000079.1 coordinate 150,996, forward strand.
AAACCCAAAATGATGTTTCGCAGTGGTTGGGAGCATTTCGCAAAACATTCGGCGCGTAAATACAAGGGAAACTTGTGTTTCGGGCCTGAATGCACCATTTCGGGGTACCGAAGTTGCGAATTTGGTTTCGCAACGAAAACATCCATTCTACTCCATTAAACCCAAAATGATGTTTTGGAGTGGTTCGGAGCATTTCGCAAACCTTCGGCACGTAAAAAGATGCGAAACTTGTATTTCGGGCCTGAATGCACTATTTCAGGATACCGAAGTTGCAAATATGGATTCACAACGAAAACATCCATTCGACTCCACTAAACCAAAAATGATGTTTCATAGTGGTTAGGAGCATTTCGCAAACCTTCGTCATGAAAAAGATGCGAAATTTGTGTTTTGTGCCTGAATAAACTATTTCGGGATACCGAAGTTGCAAATATGGTTTCGCAACGAAAACATCCATTGTACTCCATTAAACCCAAAATGATGTTTCGCAGTGCTTCGGAGCATTTCGCAAACCTTCGGCATCTAAAAAGATGCGAAACTTTTGTTTTGTGCCTGAATGGACTATTTCGGGATACCGAAGTTGCAAATATGGTTTTGCAACGAAAACATCCATTCTACTCCATTAAACCCAAAATGATATTTCGCAGTGGTTGGGAGCATTTCGCAAACCTTCGGCATCTAAAAAGATGCGAAACTTTTGTTTTGTGCCTGAATGGACTATTTCGGGATACCGACGTTGCGAATATGGTTTCGCAACGAAAACATCCATTCTACTCCATTAAACCCAAAATGATGTTTCGCAGTGGTTAGGAGCATTTCGCAAACATTCGGCATGTAAAAAGATGCGAGACTTTTGTTTTGTGCCTGAATGGACTATTTCGGGATACCGAAGTTGCGAATATGGTTTCGCAATGAAAACATCCATTCTACTCCATTAAACCCAAAATGATGTTTCGCAGTGGTTAGGAGTATTTCGCAAACCTTCGGCATCTAAAAAGATGCGAAACTTTTGTTTTGTGCCTGAATGCACTATTTCAGGATACCGAAGTTGCAAATATGGTTTCGCAACGAAAACATCCATTCTACTCCATTAAACCCAAAATGATGTTTCGCAGTGGTTAGGAGCATTTCGCAAACCTTCGGCATGTAAAAAGATGCGAAACTTTTGTTTTGTGCCTGAATGGACTATTTCGGGATACCGAAGTTGCAAATTTGGTTTCGCAACGAAAACATCCATTCTACTCCATTAAACCCAAAATGATGTTTCGCAGTGGTTGGGAGCATTTCGCAAAACTTTCGGCACGTAAAAAGATGGAAAACTTGTGTTTCGGGCCTGAATGCACCATTTCGGGGTACCGAAGTTGCGAATATGGTTTCGCAACGAAAACATCCATTCTACTCCATTAAACCCAAAATGATGTTTTGCAGTGGTTGGGAGCATTTCGCAAACCTTCGGCACGTAAAAAGATGCGAAACTTGTGTTTCGGGTCTGAATGCACTATTTTGGTATACCGAAGTTGCAAATATGGTTTCGCAACGAAAACATCCATTCTACTCCATTAAACCCAAAATGATGTTTCGCAGTGGTTGGGAGCATTTCGCAAAACTTTCGGCACGTAAAAAGATGGAAAACTTGTGTTTCGGGCCTGAATGCACCATTTCGGGGTACCGAAGTTGCGAATATGGTTTCGCAACGAAAACATCCATTCTACTCCATTAAACCCAAAATGATGTTTCGCAGTGGTTGGGAGCATTTCGCAAAACATTCGGCGCGTAAATACAAGGGAAACTTGTGTTTCGGGCCTGAATGCACCATTTCGGGGTACCGAAGTTGCGAATTTGGTTTCGCAACGAAAACATCCATTCTACTCCATTAAACCCAAAATGATGTTTTGGAGTGGTTCGGAGCATTTCGCAAACCTTCGGCACGTAAAAAGATGCGAAACTTGTATTTCGGGCCTGAATGCACTATTTCAGGATACCGAAGTTGCAAATATGGATTCACAACGAAAACATCCATTCGACTCCACTAAACCAAAAATGATGTTTCATAGTGGTTAGGAGCATTTCGCAAACCTTCGTCATGAAAAAGATGCGAAATTTGTGTTTTGTGCCTGAATAAACTATTTCGGGATACCGAAGTTGCAAATATGGTTTCGCAACGAAAACATCCATTGTACTCCATTAAACCCAAAATGATGTTTCGCAGTGGTTCGGAGCATTTCGCAAACCTTCGGCATCTAAAAAGATGCGAAACTTTTGTTTTGTGCCTGAATGGACTATTTCGGGATACCGAAGTTGCAAATATGGTTTTGCAACGAAAACATCCATTCTACTCCATTAAACCCAAAATGATATTTCGCAGTGGTTGGGAGCATTTCGCAAACCTTCGGCATCTAAAAAGATGCGAAACTTTTGTTTTGTGCCTGAATGGACTATTTCGGGATACCGACGTTGCGAATATGGTTTCGCAACGAAAACATCCATTCTACTCCATTAAACCCAAAATGATGTTTCGCAGTGGTTAGGAGCATTTCGCAAACATTCGGCATGTAAAAAGATGCGAGACTTTTGTTTTGTGCCTGAATGGACTATTTCGGGATACCGAAGTTGCGAATATGGTTTCGCAACGAAAACATCCATTCTACTCCATTAAACCCAAAATGATGTTTCGCAGTGGTTAGGAGTATTTCGCAAACCTTCGGCATCTAAAAAGATGCGAAACTTTTGTTTTGTGCCTGAATGCACTATTTCAGGATACCGAAGTTGCAAATATGGTTTCGCAACGAAAACATCCATTCTACTCCATTAAACCCAAAATGATGTTTCGCAGTGGTTAGGAGCATTTCGCAAACCTTCGGCATGTAAAAAGATGCGAAACTTTTGTTTTGTGCCTGAATGGACTATTTCGGGATACCGAAGTTGCAAATTTGGTTTCGCAACGAAAACATCCATTCTACTCCATTAAACCCAAAATGATGTTTCGCAGTGGTTGGGAGCATTTCGCAAAACTTTCGGCACGTAAAAAGATGGAAAACTTGTGTTTCGGGCCTGAATGCACCATTTCAGGGTACCGAAGTTGCGAATATGGTTTCGCAACGAAAACATCCATTCTACTCCATTAAACCCAAAATGATGTTTTGCAGTGGTTGGGAGCATTTCGCAAACCTTCGGCACGTAAAAAGATGCGAAACTTGTGTTTCGGGTCTGAATGCACTATTTCGGTATACCGAAGTTGCAAATATGGTTTCGCAACGAAAACATCCATTCTACTCCACTAAACCCAAAATGATGTTTCGCAGTGGTTGGGAGCATTTCGCAAACCTTCGGCACATAATAAGATGCGAAACTTGTGTTTCGAGCCTGAATGGACTATTTTGGGATACCGAAGTTGCAAATATGGTTTCGCAACGAAAACATCCATTCTACTCCATTAAACCCAAAATGATGTTTCGCAGTGGTTAGGAGCATTTCGCAAACCTTCGGCATGTAAAAAGATGCGAAACTTTTGTTTTGTGCCTGAATGGACTATTTCGGGATACCGAAGTTGCAAATATGGTTTCGCAACGAAAACATCCATTCTACTCCATCAAAACCCAAAATGATGTTTTGGAGTGGTTCGGAGCATTTCGCAAACCTTCGGCACGTAAAAAGATGCAAAACTTGTGTTTCGGGCTTGAATGCACTATTTTAGGATACCGAAGTTGCAAATATGGATTCACAACGAAAACATCCATTCGACTCCACTAAACCAAAAATGATGTTTCACAATGGTTAGGAGCATTTCGCAAACCTTCGTCATGTAAAAAGATGCGAAACTTTTGTTTTGTGCCTGAATGGACTATTTCGAGATACCGAAGTTGCGAATATGGTTTCGCAACGAAAACATCCATTCTACTCCTTTAAACCCAAAATGATGTTTTGGAGTGGTTCGGAGCATTTCACAAACCTTCGACACGTAAAAAGATGCGAAACTTGTGTTTCGAGCCTGAATGCACTATTTCAGGATACCGAAGTTGCAAATATGGATTCACAACGAAAACATCCATTCGACTCCACTAAACCCAAAATGATGTTTCACAGAGGTTAGGAGCATTTCGCAAACCTTCGTCTTGTAAAATGATGCGAAACTTGTGTTTTGTGCCTGAATGGACTATTTCGGGATACCGAAGTTGCAAATATGGTTTCGCAACGAAAACATCCATTCTACTCGATTAAACCCAAAATGATGTTTCGTAGTGGTTGGGAGCATTTCGCAAAACTTTCGGCACGTAAAAAGATGGGAAACTTGTGTTTCGGGCCTGAATGCACCATTTCAGGGTACCGAAGTTGCGAATATGGTTTCGCAACGAAAACATCAATTCTACTCCATTAAACCCAAAATGATGTTTTGCAGTGGTTGGGAGCATTTTGCAAACCTTGGGCACGTAAAAAGATGCGAAACTTGAGTTTTGGGCCTGAATGCACTATTTCGGGATACCGAAGTTGCAAATATGGTTTCGCAATGGAAACATCCATTCTACTCCACTAAACCTAAAATGATGTTTCGCCGTGGTTGGGAGCATTTCGCAAACCTTCGGCACGTAAAAAGATGCGAAACTTGTGTTTCGGGCCTGAATGCACCATTTCGGGGTACCGAAGTTGCGAATATGGTTTCGCAACGAAAACATCCATTCTACTCCATTAAACCCAAAATGATGTTTTGCAGTGGTTGGCAGCATTTCGCAAACCTTCGGCACATAAAAAGATGCGAAACTTGTGTTTCGGGTCTGAATGCACTATTTCGGTATACCGAAGTTGCAAATATGGTTTCGCAACGAAAACATTCATTCTACTCCATTAAACCCAAAATGATGTTTCGCAGTGGTTGGGAGCATTTCGCAAAACTTTCGGCACGTAAAAAGATGGAAAACTTGTGTTTCGTGCCTGAATGCACCATTTCGGGGTACCGAAGTTGCGAATATGGTTTCGCAACGAAAACATCCATTCTACTCCATTAAACCCAAAATGATGTTTTGCAGTGGTTGGGAGCATTTCGCAAACCTTCGGCACGTAAAAAGATGCGAAACTTGTGTTTCGGGTCTGAATGCACTATTTCGGTATACCGAAGTTGCAAATATGGTTTCACAACGAAAACATCCATTCTACTCCACTAAACCCAAAATGATGTTTCGCAGTGGTTGGGAGCATTTCGCAAACCTTCGGCACATAATAAGATGCGAAACTTGTGTTTCGAGCCTGAATGGACTATTTTGGGATACCGAAGTTGCTAATATGGTTTCGCAACGAAAACATCCATTCTACTCCATTAAACCCAAAATGATGTTTCGCAGTGGTTAGGAGCATTTCGCAAACCTTCGGCACGTAAAAAGATGCGAAACTTGTGTTTCGGGCCTGAATGCACTATTTTAGGATACCGAAGTTGCAAATATGGATTCACAACGAAAACATCCATTCGACTCCACTAAACCAAAAATGATGTTTCACAATGGTTAGGAGCATTTCGCAAACCTTCGTCATGTAAAAAGATGCGAAACTTTTGTTTTGTGCCTGAATGGACTATTTCGAGATACCGAAGTTGCGAATATGGTTTCGCAACGAAAACATCCATTCTACTCCATTAAACCCAAAATGATGTTTCGCTGTGGTTAGGAGCATTTCGCAAACCTTCGGCATCTAAAAAGATGCGAAACTTTTGTTTTGTGCCTGAATGCACTATTTCAGGATACCGAAGTTGCAAATATGGTTTCGCAACGAAAACATCCATTCTACTCCATTAAACCCAAAATGATGTTTCGCAGTGGTTAGGAGCATTTCGCAAACCTTCGGCATGTAAAAAGATGCGAAACTTTTGTTTTGTGCCTGAATGGACTATTTCGGGATACCGAAGTTGCAAATATGGTTTCGCAACGAAAACATCCATTCTACTCCATTAAACCTAAAATGATGTTTCGCAGTGGTTGGGAGCATTTCGCAAAACTTTCGGCACGTAAAAAGATGGAAAACTTGTGTTTCGGGCCTGAATGCACCATTTCGGGGTACCGAAGTTGCGAATATGGTTTCGCACCGAAAACATCCATTCTACTCCATTAAACCCAAAATGATGTTTTGCAGTGGTTGGGAGCATTTCGCAAACCTTCGGCACGTAAAAAGATGCGAAACTTGTGTTTCGGGTCTGAATGCACTATTTCGGTATACCGAAGTTGCAAATATGGTTTCGCAACGAAAACATCCATTCTACTCCATTAAACCCAAAATGATGTTTCGCAGTGGTTGGGAGCATTTCGCAAAACTTTCGGCACGTAAAAAGATGGAAAACTTGTGTTTCGGGCCTGAATGCACCATTTCGGGGTACCGAAGTTGCGAATATGGTTTCGCAACGAAAACATCCATTCTACTCCATTAAACCCAAAATGATGTTTTGCAGTGGTTGGGAGCATTTCGCAAACCTTCGGCACGTAAAAAGATGCGAAACTTGTGTTTCGGGTCTGAATGCACTATTTCGGTATACCGAAGTTGCAAATATGGTTTGGCAACGAAAAGATCCATTCTACTCCACTAAACCCAAAATGATGTTTCGCAGTGGTTGGGAGCATTTCGCAAACCTTCGGCACATAATAAGATGCGAAACTTGTGTTTCGAGCCTGAATGGACTATTTCGGGATACCGAAGTTGCAAATATGGTTTCGCAACGAAAACATCCATTCTACTCCATCAAAACCCAAAATGATGTTTTGGAGTGGTTCGGAGCATTTCGCAAACCTTCGGCACGTAAAAAGATGAAAAACTTGTGTTTCGGGCTTGAATGCACTATTTTAGGATACCGAAGTTGCAAATATGGATTCACAACGAAAACATGAATTCGACTCCACTAAACCAAAAATGATGTTTCACAATGGTTAGGAGCATTTCGCAAACCTTCGTCATGTAAAAAGATGCGAAACTTTTGTTTTGTGCCTGAATGGACTATTTCGGGATACCGAAGTTGCGAATATGGTTTCGCAACGAAAACATCCATTCTACTCCTTTAAACCCAAAATGATGTTTTGGAGTGGTTCGGAGCATTTCACAAACCTTCGACACGTAAAAAGATGCGAAACTTGTGTTTCGGGCCTGAATGCACTATTTCAGGATACCGAAGTTGCAAATATGGATTCACAACGAAAACATCCATTCGACTCCACTAAACCCAAAATGATGTTTCACAGAGGTTAGGAGCATTTCGCAAACCTTCGTCTTGTAAAATGATGCGAAACTTGTGTTTTGTGCCTGAATGGACTATTTCGGGATACCGAAGTTGCAAATATGGTTTCGCAACGAAAACATCCATTCTACTCCATTAAACCCAAAATGATGTTTCGTAGTGGTTGGGAGCATTTCGCAAAACTTTCGGCACGTAAAAAGATGGGAAACTTGTGTTTCGGGCCTGAATGCACCATTTCGGGGTACCGAAGTTGCGAATATGGTTTCGCAACGAAAACATCAATTCTACTCCATTAAACCCAAAATGATGTTTTGCAGTGGTTGGGAGCATTTTGCAAACCTTGGGCACGTAAAAAGATGCGAAACTTGAGTTTTGGGCCTGAATGCACTATTTCAGGATACCGAAGTTGCAAATATGGTTTCGCAACGAAAACATCCATTCTACTCCATTAAACCCAAAATGATGTTTCGCAGTGGTTAGGAGCATTTCGCAAAACTTTCGGCACGTAAAAAGATGCGAAACTTTTGTTTTGTGCCTGAATGGACTATTTCGGGGTACCGAAGTTGCGAATATGGTTTCGCAACGAAAACATCCATTTTACTCCATTAAACCCAAAATGATGTTTCGCAGTGGTTAGGAGCATTTCGCAAACCTTCGGCACATGTAAAAAGATGTGAAACTTTTGTTTCGGGTCTGAATGCACTATTTTGGGATACCGAAGTTGCAAATATGGTTTCGCAACGAAAACATTCATTCTACTCCATTAAACCCAAAATGATGTTTCGCAGTGGTTGGGAGCATTTCGCAAAACTTTCGACACGTAAAAAGATGGAAAACTTGTGTTTCGTGCCTGAATGCACCATTTCGAGGTACCGAAGTTGCGAATATGGTTTCGCAACGAAAACATCCATTCTACTCCATTAAACCCAAAATGATGTTTTGCAGTGGTTGGGAGCATTTCGCAAAGCTTCGGCACGTAAAAAGATGCGAAACTTGTGTTTCGGGTCTGAATGCACTATTTCGGTATACCGAAGTTGCAAATATGGTTTCACAACGAAAACATCCATTCTACTCCACTAAACCCAAAATGATGTTTCGCAGTGGTTGGGAGCATTTCGCAAACCTTCGGCACATAATAAGATGCGAAACTTGTGTTTCGAGCCTGAATGGACTATTTTGGGATACCGAAGTTGCAAATATGGTTTCGCAACGAAAACATCCATTCTACTCCATTAAACCCAAAATGATGTTTCGCAGTGGTTAGGAGCATTTCGCAAACCTTCGGCATGTAAAAAGATGCGAAACTTTTGTTTTGTGCCTGAATGGACTATTTCGGGATACCGAAGTTGCAAATATGGTTTCGCAACGAAAACATCCATTCTACTCCATCAAAACCCAAAATGATGTTTTGGAGTGGTTCGGAGCATTTCGCAAACCTTCGGCACGTAAAAAGATGCAAAACTTGTGTTTCGGGCTTGAATGCACTATTTTAGGATACCGAAGTTGCAAATATGGATTCACAACGAAAACATCCATTCGACTCCACTAAACCAAAAATGATGTTTCACAATGGTTAGGAGCATTTCGCAAACCTTCGTCATGTAAAAAGATGCGAAACTTTTGTTTTGTGCCTGAATGGACTATTTCGAGATACCGAAGTTGCGAATATGGTTTCGCAACGAAAACATCCATTCTACTCCTTTAAACCCAAAATGATGTTTTGGAGTGGTTCGGAGCATTTCACAAACCTTCGACACGTAAAAAGATGCGAAACTTGTGTTTCGGGCCTGAATGCACTATTTCAGGATACCGAAGTTGCAAATATGGATTCACAACGAAAACATCCATTCGACTCCACTAAACCCAAAATGATGTTTCACAGAGGTTAGGAGCATTTCGCAAACCTTCGTCTTGTAAAATGATGCGAAACTTGTGTTTTGTGCCTGAATGGACTATTTCGGGATACCGAAGTTGCAAATATGGTTTCGCAACGAAAACATCCATTCTACTCCATTAAACCCAAAATGATGTTTCGTAGTGGTTGGGAGCATTTCGCAAAACTTTCGGCACGTAAAAAGATGGGAAACTTGTGTTTCGGGCCTGAATGCACCATTTCGGTGTACCGAAGTTGCGAATATGGTTTCGCAACGAAAACATCAATTCTACTCCATTAAACCCAAAATGATGTTTTGCAGTGGTTGGGAGCATTTTGCAAACCTTGGGCACGTAAAAAGATGCGAAACTTGAGTTTTGGGCCTGAATGCACTATTTCAGGATACCGAAGTTGCAAATATGGTTTCACAACGAAAACATCCATTCTACTCCATTAAACCCAAAATGATGTTTCGCAGTGGTTAGGAGCATTTCGCAAAACTTTCGGCACGTAAAAAGATGCGAAACTTTTGTTTTGTGCCTGAATGGACTATTTCGGGGTACCGAAGTTGCGAATATGGTTTCGCAACGAAAACATCCATTTTACTCCATTAAACCCAAAATGATGTTTCGCAGTGGTTAGGAGCATTTCGCAAACCTTCGGCACATGTAAAAAGATGTGAAACTTTTGTTTCGGGTCTGAATGCACTATTTTGGGATACCGAAGTTGCAAATATGGTTTCGCAACGAAAACATTCATTCTACTCTATTAAACCCAAAATGATGTTTCGCAGTGGTTGGGAGCATTTCGCAAAACTTTCGACACGTAAAAAGATGGAAAACTTGTGTTTCGTGCCTGAATGCACCATTTCGGGGTACCGAAGTTGCGAATATGGTTTCGCAACGAAAACATCCATTCTACTCCATTAAACCCAAAATGATGTTTTGCAGTGGTTGGGAGCATTTCGCAAACCTTCGGCACGTAAAAAGATGCGAAACTTGTGTTTCGGGTCTGAATGCACTATTTCGGTATACCGAAGTTGCAAATATGGTTTCACAACGAAAACATCCATTCTACTCCACTAAACCCAAAATGATGTTTCGCAGTGGTTGGGAGCATTTCGCAAACCTTCGGCACATAATAAGATGCGAAACTTGTGTTTCGAGCCTGAATGGACTATTTTGGGATACCGAAGTTGCAAATATGGTTTCGCAACGAAAACATCCATTCTACTCCATTAAACCCAAAATGATGTTTCGCAGTGGTTAGGAGCATTTCGCAAACCTTCGGCATGTAAAAAGATGCGAAACTTTTGTTTTGTGCCTGAATGGACTATTTCGGGATACCGAAGTTGCAAATATGGTTTCGCAACGAAAACATCCATTCTACTCCATCAAAACCCAAAATGATGTTTTGGAGTGGTTCGGATCATTTCGCAAACCTTCGGCACGTAAAAAGATGCAAAACTTGTGTTTCGGGCTTGGATGCACTATTTTAGGATACCGAAGTTGCAAATATGGATTCACAACGAAAACATCCATTCGACTCCACTAAACCAAAAATGATGTTTCACAATGGTTAGGAGCATTTCGCAAACCTTCGTCATGTAAAAAGATGCGAAACTTTTGTTTTGTGCCTGAATGGACTATTTCGAGATACCGAAGTTGCGAATATGGTTTTGCAACGAAAACATCCATTCTACTCCTTTAAACCCAAAATGATGTTTTGGAGTGGTTCGGAGCATTTCACAAACCTTCAGCACGTAAAAAGATGCGAAACTTGTGTTTCGGGCCTGAATGCACTATTTCAGGATACCGAAGTTGCAAATATGGATTCACAACGAAAACATCCATTCGACTCCACTAAACCCAAAATGATGTTTCACAGAGGTTAGGAGCATTTCGCAAACCTTCGTCTTGTAAAATGATGCGAAACTTGTGTTTTGTGCCTGAATGGACTATTTCGGGATACCGAAGTTGCAAATATGGTTTCGCAACGAAAACATCCATTCTACTCCATTAAACCCAAAATGATGTTTCGTAGTGGTTGGGAGCATTTCGCAAAACTTTCGGCACGTAAAAAGATGGGAAACTTGTGTTTCGGGCCTGAATGCACCATTTCGGGGTACCGAAGTTGCGAATATGGTTTCGCAACGAAAACATCAATTCTACTCCATTAAACCCAAAATGATGTTTTGCAGTGGTTGGGAGCATTTTGCAAACCTTGGGCACGTAAAAAGATGCGAAACTTGAGTTTTGGGCCTGAATGCACTATTTCAGGATACCGAAGTTGCAAATATGGTTTCGCAACGAAAACATCCATTCTACTCCATTAAACCCAAAATGATGTTTCGCAGTGGTTAGGAGCATTTCGCAAAACTTTCGGCACATGTAAAAAGATGCGAAACTTTTGTTTTGTGCCTGAATGGACTATTTCGGGGTACCGAAGTTGCGAATATGGTTTCGCAACGAAAACATCCATTTTACTCCATTAAACCCAAAATGATGTTTCGCAGTGGTTAGGAGCATTTCGCAAACCTTCGGCACATGTAAAAAGATGTGAAACTTTTGTTTCGGGTCTGAATGCACTATTTTGGGATACCGAAGTTGCAAATATGGTTTCGCAACGAAAACATTCATTCTACTCCATTAAACCCAAAATGATGTTTCGCAGTGGTTGGGAGCATTTCGCAAAACTTTCGACACGTAAAAAGATGGAAAACTTGTGTTTCGTGCCTGAATGCACCATTTCGGGGTACCGAAGTTGCGAATATGGTTTCGCAACGAAAACATCCATTCTACTCCATTAAACCCAAAATGATGTTTTGCAGTGGTTGGGAGCATTTCACAAACCTTCGGCACGTAAAAAGATGCGAAACTTGTGTTTCGGGTCTGAATGCACTATTTCGGTATACCGAAGTTGCAAATATGGTTTCACAACGAAAACATCCATTCTACTCCACTAAACCCAAAATGATGTTTCGCAGTGGTTGGGAGCATTTCGCAAACCTTCGGCACATAATAAGATGCGAAACTTGTGTTTCGAGCCTGAATGGACTATTTTGGGATACCGAAGTTGCAAATATGGTTTCGCAACGAAAACATCCATTCTACTCCATTAAACCCAAAATGATGTTTCGCACTGGTTAGGAGCATTTCGCAAACCTTCGGCATGTAAAAAGATGCGAAACTTTTGTTTTGTGCCTGAATGGACTATTTCGGGATACCGAAGTTGCAAATATGGTTTCGCAACGAAAACATCCATTCTACTCCATTAAACCCAAAATGATGTTTCGCAGTGGTTGGGAGCATTTCGCAAAACTTTCGGCACGTAAAAAGATGGGAAACTTGTGTTTCGGGCCTGAATGCACAATTTCGGGGTACCGAAGTTTCGAATATGGTTTCGCAACGAAAACATCCATTCTACTTCATTAAACCCAAAATGATGTTTTGGAGTGGTTCGGAGCATTTCGCAAACCTTCGGCACGTAAAAAGATGCGAAACTTGTGTTTCGGGCCTGAATGCACTATTTTAGGATACCGAAGTTGCAAATATGGATTCACAACGAAAACATCCATTCGACTCCACTAAACCAAAAATGATGTTTCACAATGGTTAGGAGCATTTCGCAAACCTTCGTCATGTAAAAAGATGCGAAACTTTTGTTTTGTGCCTGAATAGACTATTTCGAGATACCGAAGTTGCGAATATGGTTTCGCAACGAAAACATCCATTCTATTCCTTTAAACCCAAAATGATATTTTGGAGTGGTTCGGAGCATTTCGCAAACCTTCGACACGTAAAAAGATGCGAAACTTGTGTTTCGGGCCTGAATGCACTATTTCAGGATACCGAAGTTGCAAATATGGATTCACAACGAAAACATCCATTCGACTCCACTAAACCCAAAATGATGTTTCACAGAGGTTAGGAGCATTTCGCAAACCTTCGTCTTGAAAAATGATGCGAAACTTGTGTTTTGTGCCTGAATGGACTATTTCGGGATACCGAAGTTGCAAATATGGTTTCGCAACGAAAACATCCATTCTACTCCATTAAACCCAAAATGATGTTTCGTAGTGGTTGGGAGCATTTCGCAAAACTTTCGGCACGTAAAAAGATGGGAAACTTGTGTTTCGGGCCTGAATGCACCATTTCGGGGTACCGAAGTTGCGAATATGGTTTCGCAACGAAAACATCAATTCTACTCCATTAAACCCAAAATGATGTTTTGCAGTGGTTGGGAGCATTTTGCAAACCTTGGGCACGTAATAAGATGCGAAACTTGTGTTTTGGGCCTGAATGCACTATTTCGGGATACCGAAGTTGCAAATATGGTTTCGCAATGGAAACATCCATTCTACTCCACTAAACCTAAAATGATGTTTCGCCGTGGTTGGGAGCATTTCGCAAACCTTCGGCACGTAAAAAGATGCAAAACTTGTGTTTCGGGCCTGAATGCACTATTTTGGGATACCGAAGTTGCAAATATGGTTTCGCAACGAAAACATCCATTCTACTCCATTAAACCCAAAATGATGTTTCGCAGTGGTTAGGAGCATTTCGCAAACCTTCGGCATTTAAAAAGATGTGAAACTTTTGTTTTGTGCCTGAATGGACTATTTCGGGATACCGAAGTTGCAAATATTGTTTCGCAACGAAAACATCCATTCTACTCCATTAAACCCAAAATGATGTTTCGCAGTGGTTAGGAGCATTTCGCAAACCTTCGGCATGTAAAAAGATGCGAAACTTTTGTTTTGTGCCTGAATAGACTATTTCGGGATACCGAAGTTGCAAATATGGTTTCGCAACGAAAACATCCATTCTACTCCATTAAACCCAAAATGATGTTTCGCAGTGGTTGGGAGCATTTCGCAAAACTTTCGGCACGTAAAAAGATGGAAAACTTGTGTTTCGGGCCTGAATGCACCATTTCGGGGTACCGAAGTTGCGAATTTGGTTTCGCAACGAAAACATCCATTCTACTCCATTAAACCCAAAATGATGTTTCGCAGTGGTTCGGAGCATTTCGCAAACCTTCGGCACGTAAAAAGATGCGAAACTTGTGTTTCGGGCCTGAATGGACTATTTCGGGATACTGAAGTTGCGAATATGGTTTCGCAACGAAAACATCCATTCTACTCCATTAAACCCAAAATGATGTTTCGCAGTGGTTAGGAGTATTTCGCAAACCTTCGGCATCTAAAAAGATGTGAAACTTTTGTTTGTGCCTGAATGCACTATTTCAGGATACCGAAGTTGCAAATATGGTTTCGCAACGAAAACATCCATTCTACTCCATTAAACCCAAAATGATGTTTCGCAGTGGTTAGGAGCATTTCGCAAAACTTTCGGCACGTAAAAAGATGCGAAACTTTTGTTTTGTGCCTGAATGGACTATTTCGGGGTACCGAAGTTGCGAATATGGTTTCGCAACGAAAACATCCATTTTACTCCATTAAACCCAAAATGATGTTTCGCAGTGGTTAGGAGCATTTCGCAAACCTTCGGCACATGTAAAAAGATGTGAAACTTTTGTTTCGGGTCTGAATGCACTATTTTGGGATACCGAAGTTGCAAATATGGTTTCGCAACGAAAACATTCATTCTACTCCATTAAACCCAAAATGATGTTTCGCAGTGGTTGGGAGCATTTCGCAAAACTTTCGACTCGTAAAAAGATGGAAAACTTGTGTTTCGTGCCTGAATGCACCATTTCGGGGTACCGAAGTTGCGAATATGGTTTCGCAACGAAAACATCCATTCTACTCCATTAAACCCAAAATGATGTTTTGCAGTGGTTGGGAGCATTTCGCAAACCTTCGGCACGTAAAAAGATGCGAAACTTGTGTTTCGGGTCTGAATGCACTATTTCGGTATACCGAAGTTGCAAATATGGTTTCACAACGAAAACATCCATTCTACTCCACTAAACCCAAAATGATGTTTCGCAGTGGTTGGGAGCATTTCGCAAACCTTCGGCACATAATAAGATGCGAAACTTGTGTTTCGAGCCTGAATGGACTATTTTGGGATACCGAAGTTGCAAATATGGTTTCGCAACGAAAACATCCATTCTACTCCATTAAACCCAAAATGATGTTTCGCAGTGGTTAGGAGCATTTCGCAAACCTTCGGCATGTAAAAAGATGCGAAACTTTTGTTTTGTGCCTGAATGGACTATTTCGGGATACCGAAGTTGCAAATATGGTTTCGCAACGAAAACATCCATTCTACTCCATTAAACCCAAAATGATGTTTCGTAGTGGTTGGGAGCATTTCGCAAAACTTTCGGCACGTAAAAAGATGGGAAACTTGTGTTTCGGGCCTGAATGCACCATTTCGGGGTACCGAAGTTGCGAATATGGTTTCGCAACGAAAACATCAATTCTACTCCATTAAACCCAAAATGATGTTTTGCAGTGGTTGGGAGCATTTTGCAAACCTTGGGCACGTAATAAGATGCGAAACTTGTGTTTTGGGCCTGAATGCACTATTTCGGGATACCGAAGTTGCAAATATGGTTTCGCAATGGAAACATCCATTCTACTCCACTAAACCTAAAATGATGTTTCGCCGTGGTTGGGAGCATTTCGCAAACCTTCGGCACATAAAAAGATGCGAAACTTGTGTTTCGGGCCTGAATGCACTATTTTGGGATACCGAAGTTGCAAATATGGTTTCGCAACGAAAACATCCATTCTACTCCATTAAACCCAAAATGATGTTTCGCAGTGGTTAGGAGCATTTCGCAAACCTTCGGCATTTAAAAAGATGCGAAACTTTTGTTTTGTGCCTGAATGGACTATTTCGGAATACCGAAGTTGCAAATATTGTTTCGCAACGAAAACATCCATTCAACTCCATTAAACCCAAAATGATGTTTCGCAGTGGTTAGGAGCATTTCGCAAACCTTCGGCATGTAAAAAGATGCGAAACTTTTGTTTTGTGCCTGAATGGACTATTTCGGGATACCGAAGTTGCAAATATGGTTTCGCAACGAAAACATCCATTCTACTCCATTAAACCCAAAATGATGTTTCGCAGTGGTTGGGAGCATTTCGCAAAACTTTCGGCACGTAATAAGATGGGAAACTTGTGTTTCGGGCCTGAATGCACAATTTCGGGGTACCGAAGTTTCGAATATGGTTTCGCAACGAAAACATCCATTCTACTCCATTAAACCCAAAATGATGTTTTGGAGTGGTTCGGAGCATTTCGCAAACCTTCGGCACGTAAAAAGATGCGAAACTTGTGTTTCGGGCCTGAATGCACTATTTTAGGATACCGAAGTTGCAAATATGGATTCACAACGAAAACATCCATTCGACTCCACTAAACCAAAAATGATGTTTCACAATGGTTAGGAGCATTTCGCAAACCTTCGTCATGTAAAAAGATGCGAAACTTTTGTTTTGTGCCTGAATGGACTATTTCGAGATACCGAAGTTGCGAATATGGTTTCGCAACGAAAACATCCATTCTATTCCTTTTGGAGTGGTTCGGAGCATTTCGCAAACCTTCGACACGTAAAAAGATGCGAAACTTGTGTTTCGGGCCTGAATGCACTATTTCAGGATACCGAAGTTGCAAATATGGATTCACAACGAAAACATCCATTCGACTCCACTAAACCCAAAATGATGTTTCACAGAGGTTAGGAGCATTTCGCAAACCTTCGTCTTGTAAAATGATGCGAAACTTGTGTTTTGTGCCTGAATGGACTATTTCGGGATACCGAAGTTGCAAATATGGTTTCGCAACGAAAACATCCATTCTACTCCATTAAACCCAAAATGATGTTTCGTAGTGGTTGGGAGCATTTCGCAAAACTTTCGGCACGTAAAAAGATGGGAAACTTGTGTTTCGGGCCTGAATGCACCATTTCGGGGTACCGAAGTTGCGAATATGGTTTCGCAACGAAAACATCAATTCTACTCCATTAAACCCAAAATGATGTTTTGCAGTGGTTGGGAGCATTTTGCAAACCTTGGGCACGTAATAAGATGCGAAACTTGTGTTTTGGGCCTGAATGCACTATTTCGGGATACCGAAGTTGCAAATATGGTTTCGCAATGGAAACATCCATTCTACTCCACTAAACCTAAAATGATGTTTCGCCGTGGTTGGGAGCATTTCGCAAACCTTCGGCACGTAAAAAGATGCGAAACTTGTGTTTCGGGCCTGAATGCACTATTTTGGGATACCGAAGTTGCAAATATGGTTTCGCAACGAAAACATCCATTCTACTCCATTAAACCCAAAATGATGTTTCGCAGTGGTTAGGAGCATTTCGCAAACCTTCGGCATTTAAAAAGATGCGAAACTTTTGTTTTGTGCCTGAATGGACTATTTCGGAATACCGAAGTTGCAAATATTGTTTCGCAACGAAAACATCCATTCTACTCCATTAAACCCAAAATGATGTTTCGCAGTGGTTAGGAGCATTTCGCAAACCTTCGGCATGTAAAAAGATGCGAAACTTTTGTTTTGTGCCTGAATGGACTATTTCGGGATACCGAAGTTGCAAATATGGTTTCG